>SNQJ01S0054239.1:84243-96217 GCA_010110895.2 Picea sitchensis | reverse complement strand
TGATTGAAGAATCCGCAACTTCATAATTACAGTTTCAAACTTCATAATTACAGTTTCATGAAGATTATGAAAAAGGAATAAGTATGAAAAAACAAAAATCAATATCAGAGTGCATTCACAGAACCAATAATCAAAGCAGTGAAAAAGAGTGAGGAAGACTGCAAGAAACTTAGCAAATTATGCTTTGGACATATCAGTTGTATAGCAACAAACATTGAAGGCAGCCTTAGAATGCACACTTCTGAAAGTGATAAGCAGCACTTGATGAAGATACGTTTGAGCAACAAAACTTAGACACTCTATAAAAGAAAATCAGATGTATGGGAGTTTTTCAAATTATTTATAAAGATGATGGAATTTTTTTTAAAGTTGCAAAAGATTTAGTTAAATAGAAAGGTATTGATTACAATGAAACGGAAAATTAATAACCATTAAAGTTTTGTTAGCATTTTGGAGTAATGTGAAAATTGTATACCAATCACAAGAGACTAGTTGTTATTTTATTATTGTCTTGAAAAGTGTTAATTAATCTAGATAGATAATATTTTAATTGCAAAGTTGTATGTAAGGAGTTTCACCTTGTTGACAAATATTTTTATAAAGGGAGTTTATAAACAATATCTTATCATGTTCATGTTTATTTATAAAGGGAGTTTATAAACAATATCTTATCATGTTCATGTTTATTTATAAAGGGAGTTTGAAAAGTGTTAATTAATCTAAATAGATAATATTTTAATTGCAAAGTTGTATGTAAGGAGTTTCACCTTGTTGACAAATATTTTTATCAAGTTAGATTATAAACAATATCTTATCATGTTCATGTTTATTTATAAAGGGAGTTTTAAAATTGTGGATAAAATTCAATATATTATAGGTATTAGGGGGAGGTTCATAGTACTCGGGGGTTTATAAATATCCAGGAGTATAAAAGAGAGTATCTAGTAAAAATAAGGATTTTTTTATTAGAAAAATGTATTGAAAGAAAGGTTCAAATAAAGGATTTTGAGAGGTATTTATCAAGGATAGGATTTTGAGAGGTATTTATCAAGGATTTTGAGAAGTATTTGTTAATATCTAATAACACATAGGTTCACTATCTCAAGACCAGTGTTTGTAAATCTATAAAAATGTCTTTGTAAATCTATAAGAATGTCTTTTTGTTAGATATAACTACCTTGCCCAATGTTCTATGTTTGTAAGTCTATAAGAATGTCTTTTTGTTAGATATAACTACCTTGCCCAATGTTCTATGTTATGTGCTCATTGTAAAAAAAAAATTAGGAAATCAAATCCAAATAAACAGCCTGGTTCATAGTGCAATGTCTGTTATGGTTTAAACAAGAATCGGCATAACAACGTAGTTGATAGTGCAATGTCTGTTATTGTTTAAACAAGAATTGGAATTGCTTATACAGAACAAGAATTGGCATTGCTTATACAGCGGGAGTAATAAGCCAATATATGAGTAAACCAGGGCCACAGTACATATATTTAAAACATATTAAGGTATACTTGTAATAATTCAGAGCATCATCTACCTTCCAATAAAAACGATTTTACCAACCACAAGAGACTACCTGTCATTTATTTTTGAAATGAAAGACGTCGGAGGTATTCATTATTGTCCCGAAATCAGTGTTAATATGCGTACATAGATAATATTATAAACATATTGTAACTGCAAGGATGTAAGCCCATCACAATGTCTGTTTGGCAAAAAGAAGAGATTAAGAAATCAATTCCAAACAGCGTGGTTGACAGTTTAAAATCTGCCATGGTTTATACAAGAATTAGCATTGCAGCATTGCTTATACAATGGAAAAAACAAGTCAATATATGCGTGTTGAGGGTCTGAAATCGCCGGACAACAGCAAGGGGTGCTCCCTGGTACACTGTTCCAATTAAACTATGCACTGTTTAGTTTAAGGGGTGCTCCCTGGTACACGGTTCCAATTAGACTATGCACTGTTTAGTTTAGGAGACCCATCCGGAATTTTGAATTTGGTCCGACTGCACGGTCCCTAAACTATGCACCGTTTAGTTTAGGAGACCCATCCGGAATTTGGCCAACCGCCCTTGCTAATTTTTTAGGGGTGGGGTTTTGTTTGGCCCAACCGCCCTTGCTAATTTTTTAGGGGTTTGCTATTTTTTTTAGGGGTTTTACCAGTTACAGTCATGTAAAACGGTCCTGTAAAACAACAATGGGGTTACATCAATCCTTGAGTAAACCAAGGCCACATCTTTGAGTGACAGTACAAAACATTTTTAGGTACTTCATAAGGACATTAGGTTATGCCATCCGTTGCAATGAAAACAATGGAAGTCCATGTTTTTAATTGTTTGGCAGGTTATACAGAGATGCAGACCAGAGTGGTAATATTGCGAATCGTCGACCAACGACAAGATATGTCTTTAACTATTTGGTGTAGCTGTCAGCTGGAGCAGCATAACTATTTGGTGTAGCTGTGAGCTGGAGCAGCATAACTATTTGGTGTAGCTGTGAGCTGGAGCAGCAAAAGAGTTGCATTGTCCTCTACAGAGGTTGAATATATGGCAGTCACTCAAACAACAAAAGCTGCAATTTGGGGTGAGGGGTTACTGGTGACAGGCATGAACACACAGATTATATAGTAACTCAAACAACAAAAGCTGCAATTTGGGGTGAGGGGTTACTGGTGACAGGCATGAACACACAGATTATATGGGAGTGATGAAGTTATCTGACTTTAATTCCGCCAAGTGGGAGTGTTGGAAGGTACCGTGACTGATATCAGTAACTCGCTGGCTTCTTGTAACAGCTAGCACTGAATGGACTCAGTTCTACATCATCACATTTACTGCACTAACAACCATACATGTGATAAAACATAGAAAATAGGAAAGACTACCGTATATGCACACACACATTGTTGTATTTGTGGGACGACATACATAGGATGCTGGTGTTCTTTCTTTTATGCATTCAGTAGACTCAGTTGTCTTGTGCTCAGTAAAAGAAAGAGTTTATTTTTATTTCAATTAGCATACCATATCCCATAATCAGATTTTTAACATTCACGAATTTGCTACGTAATGGATTCACAAAAGTAGGGATAAATGCACAAGCATTCTTCTCTTCCAATATTTTTTAATTAAAAATATATATATGAAATAACAATATAAGAGCCACGAATCTTCTATCTGCAATCAGACGGACCTCCACCAGTGCTAACCAAGCAAAACTTCATACTTTATGTTTATGATTATAGCTACTACAAAAACAATAAATGAAAAGCCCACAAGCATGGTCAAGACAGAGCATAAATGTTTTAAAATCTCAAACATCTAAATTACAGTTTATGAACATTGAACAACATGACATACACACAGAGGAGAATGAGTCCCGAGCCAAAATATTACACACAAGTTTTCCTCCAGGCAGTAGCAGTTTGAAACGGCGATGTGAGATATGTTCACCTATCTCAGTATGGTCTATGTCAGCAAATCCACATGTGAGAATGCTTTGGGGAAACATCCACCACTCTTTGAGGCCCACAAAATTCTTATTATCAGTAACAACATTGTTTCGAATAGACTAAGTAGTGAGAACTAGAGAATCATGGAATTCCTTGACTTCAAAGTTTGACCTCAAAAAACATCCTAGACCCAGTGAACTAAAGAGGTAGGCGCTTTCAATGTTGTGGAAAATCTTTTACAAGATAATCAGAGTATATGATCTCTGAAATGGGCTTTGTAGTTTATGTTCTCTCAAGAAGTTCCGTGTGGTGTTGCGAGGCTAATCTCTCTGAGACATCAGCGAGAGATTTCAAATTGCATTTAACTAAGGCCTCAACAAAGAAGCGAGTTTCTTCCCTCGTGTTTCCTTCTGGCACATCTACCACGTAAGATTCTATGACCAATGTGCCTGGCCTTCCATCAATGATCTCTGGGTGAACAGTTATGATAGACGAATAATTCTGCAGGCACAAACAAAAAACATGTAGTCATTCCATGAAACTTGTAACATAATCACACAATGCACATTGCAAACAGACAAGAGTGGTATTTGAAAAGAGAGGCAATAGGATTTCATTCTTCATTTTTCAACAGCTTATCCTCTAACAAAACAGACAAGAAGTTTGTGTTGCAGTGTGATTCTAAGAGATTCCATCATTTTSTCTCGGGCCTGCATTGCAGAAGCATTTTTATGGTTTCACGCATGAAAAAATAGTTTTCTGAGTTTTTTCGAGTTTTCCAGATCCGAGTTTTGCCTATTTTGCTGATTTTCTGAGTTAATGACCCACACCAATTTTTTTCCATTACCAAGGTTTGCAACATTGTGAAAAATAGGGTTTGTGAAGACTGACAAGCAGGTTAAGCGAATACAAACAAATGTATGGACTCAGGAACATAAACTTTGAAAATATATCCTTCGGAAGATAGCAGAATGCCTCCGAGGAGAACCATTACATAGGACAAGAATTCTTATTATTCTGAGCCTACACTCTTTAGACACATTTAGGGAGCTCGATTATATTTGTAGTATCTTTCAAAATAAAACATGGTCTCAGGCTCTGATCTAAATTCAAGCAGCTTGCTCAGATCCTGCTGAGAAGCTAAATAATTATTCAATACAAAATAGATTTGACATGAACAAGTACTTGACAAAAAAATTACACTAAAATAATCTAAAAACATTTTAAGAAATCTGATAAAATGGCAAGGCCTGCTAGCTAGACTCGGCTTATTTTAAGCCGCAAATTTCAAGGAAAGATAACAGTCATACCCTCTACAGCTTTGGATATAAGGAGACTAGGTTCCCTTTTTCAGAATCTGAATCCAAGGCAGTGGATAAGCCCATTGACCTCATCTATCACCGAAATTTGGGCTTACCCAAGGCAAGCTCGGACGAGACATGCTTGACCAGCCAAAATAGGTGAGTCTCATCCATGCTTGGCCCCTCTAACTGCACTAAGAAAGTGAAACGGATATTCCATCCAATCTAGATCTGGACAAAATTGAAAAGGCTCTAGGCTACATTAAACTTAAAAGGATGATTTACTATACGGCCAACTTAATGCAAAGATTCATAATTTATATTTGAACTGCTGCAACAAAAGTCTCTATCCTGCAAAATTAAGCCAGTCCAAAAGGGCTTACCTGTAGACGATGATCGCCTCCAAGGATTTTAATACTGAAAACGTGCTCATTGTCGTCCAGTATTTCTAATCTTTCTTCGCTTGCTGTGGCTGGAAGACCAGATTTGACGTTGACGTTTCTAATGCTTCCCACTGTAATACCGCCCCTCACACTGCAGCTATGAACAAAGGGTTTGTATTTTTGTGGTTGGTCAAATGTTCTCACTATTGACCAAACCTGCAGATAACACACATCTTTGAGTGTCTGGTATCAGAAAGAACACAAAACTGTTACAATGACAAATAAACTACCAACTAATATGCGGAATTGCTAGATATAAACAGTGTCTGACTAGTCACAGTACAATGAGAAGAGGTTAAAAATCCTGTTTTATATTTTAGAGCCAAAACCAAAATAACCACAATAGGCTATTCATGAGTCAGTAGTATCTACTGTTTCTATGTCGACAAGAGTTGGAGACACCGACCCTTATGAATGTTAGTGAATTCCTTCGATTTTGAGGTTAGTTTACTAGTAGGCTGATGTACATGTGTGTAGGTATCCAATCCCACTACAGCATGCTCCCCTTCAGAATAATCTCTAGGCAATATGCTAAAACTTCTTCACTCATTTCAACAAATAATGGTCCGCCTCAAATCCAACCGAAGAGAATCTGACCCCATCAGCCAAGTAGACAAACTGCCCAAAATATGCACAAGCAGAAAAGGCATGGCTCCCCAAAGGACCTACCTCAGTAATTAAAAGACTAGCCTACTTACCCTAACCCTTTGAAATTTAAACTGAATGAGCTAGCTACAGTAGTCAGAGTTTTGTCTTTGGAAATTGACACAGATCCAGCACAGAACAGCAGCAGCTGCTGCCTTAAAGCATAGCCTATAAAAAAATATGTAAGCAAATATAATTTGTTACTCATCCCCAAGGGAATAGTACCAATATCAACACTTTGAATGAAATGATAAGCAGATAGAAGATGGTGATTGAAAATTCGTAAGCAGCCAGCGTGGACTTCCCAAGCCACAGGGACAACGTGGGCACCTAATAAGAATGGAGCTATGCTTGACCCCTAAGCTTCACCAGTTCCTAAAAAAAATGGCTATACCCAAAAAAACCCACAATGACTTCCCCACAAGCATAGCTGGGCTTCTGAACATATCATGTCTTTCACATTGATTAAGTGAAATTCAAAAGATGAGGACATCAAAACTCTAATGGGAACCTTTTTCAAACCCCTTGAATTTAAAGAGAATGCTCTGGTTAGAATCCAGGTCAAGGTAGTAACAATCCAGAGACATAACCTGTAAATCATATACACAACCTGGAAGTGAAATACAAAGACAAATCCAAAGGCTGGACAAGACTCTTGCACACGAGCACTATTGGGTTTCTGACTTTGGTATTCAATCACCCCTACTTCAACCGGAGCGGAGACAGTGACCGCCTTGTTCCACTGATAGAAGCGAGATGCTCTACAACTCAGATGGAGGTGGGGGATTTATAACACTTCGTGTGTTTGTCTGAACCTGTAACAGTGCATTTAATCTAAATGGTGCATTAGGTGATTGAATATGGACACTAACACAGACCCATCTAGACTCGGGTTGATATGCACCTTCAGATTGCAAAGCTTGAGGATATATATATATATCTTGAGTTCACACAAGTATTCCATTGAATCATGGTGGGATATATCTGGCTTTGCAACCTCGAGGGGAATATCAGACCAGAGATTAGATGGGTTTGTGCTAGTGCTATCCCCCATTGACAGTGTAACTGTGTGCACCAGGAGATGCAAACCCACATGTATAACACCAATTATACACCATGATATCTATACTAATCACCAAAAATCTCAGTTCCAGATAAAAGAAAATCTAGTGAGTATGAATTGGTTAGAAACCTAAGAATCCCCATCAAATCCAGTGAGTATGAATTGGTTAGAAAATCTAAGATTTTCCATCTCTGTAAGTAACAACTGGGTCTTTTATCCATAGATCTGCAAAGATGAGCAGCCCATCATCTAACCAAAAGGGTTGAATGAATGAACAGTAAGCACTAGTACTAACCAGGTGTACAGGTGCTCTGATGTGCTTCACAAGGAAGGAGCTGCACTGATTCCCTTGTAACTCATGTCTGTGGTGCCTACACACCAATTCTGACTCGGATGGGGGGTTTCCTAGCCACATGGCTCTACCCTCCCTCCAGCTGCTTAAATCCTCCATCCTTAAACAAAACTTTCAATCCCACTCTATGGACTACCACTCAACACAAGTACTCAGAAGACCAATATAAGCTAAAAGCCGGTGTCTGAACAATTATCAATCCCAGATCCAGCAACCACATACATATAATAGCCTTGAGAAACTGAGAGAACACTCTCAGGCACAGGTGGTAATATCCATATTTTGTATTTTTATTTGATTTTAGGAAGCCCCTGTTATTCTTACACTACACTTTCAGGCACATAGATTGAATTGATTGATTGTCTGAAAGACAGGCCGTCAGTCAATCATCCATTCGTCTCCTCCTGCTGCTCCTCACTTTTGGCATTGGTAGCCCTGTGTTGTGCTCTGAACACCTAAGGGGGGCTATCTATCGGTGCCTTTTACAACATGCCACGTGCGCACCTATGGAATTTTTTGGTGGACATGGTATTGTTTCTATCCAAAAAATTCGTTGCAATTATTTATGTAAAGCCTGAAAAGGGCTGAAGGGTTCCTCTTCCTTTTTGACTTGGGGTACTGTTTCATATTTGGGGATGGGTTGTCCTAAATGGGAGTATAGATTGAGTGGAGTGAGTAAGAAGACAAGTGGACAAAAGAGTGGTTGCAAGTTATGTGTGGCCAAGGCATATTCTCTTTGCATGTGACCACTTCTTTTTGATGTTTAGTTTTTTCAGCCGAACATAAATGTTTAATAAACAAAATAGATAAATCATTATATCCATTTTAATAAACATGTTAATTAATAAATGTGGTGCATTTTTTTTATTCAAATAACTTAGTTTTCAATTTGTAATAAAAATAGTTATTATAGTTAAAAGGCAAACCACTTCAATTAAAATAATGTGTTGGTGATCTATACTCTAATTTGTTGGTAATCTATAAGAGTATCTGTTCTCACTCATATTATTAGATGTCTTCCAATTTTAAATGGAAACATTTGAAAAAGACACACTATAGTCTTATAGTGGACCAAAATGTGGTGTATATTATATGTAGATAATAAACAGTTAATAAGACAAATATATAAATCATAAATTTTAACATAAAAGTTTTAATAAACATGAAATTGTGTGGGATATGGTATTATTAGATGTCTTCCAATTTTAAATGGAAACATTTGAAAAAGACACAGTGTAGTCTTATAGTGGACCAAAATGTGGTGTATATTATATGTAGATAATAAACAGTTAATAGTTAATAAGATAAATATATAAATCATAAATTTCAACATAAAAGTTTTAATAAACATGAAATTGTGTGGGATGTGGTATATGTTTTTTTGGGGCAAAATCTATTATAATTTAGTTTTTAATTTAAAATAAATATAAATATAGTTATCATTGTTATTTAAGAAAAACTACATCATTTAAAATAATTTCATGGCCACTCATATCTGTATAAGATTTCTCTTATACTAAATGTTTTTAGGGTTTGGACGGAAACATCCAAAAAAGACAAAGTCTTATCCAATGAAAAATCGTTTTATGTCTTACTTCCTAATAAAAATGTGATATATATTATTGTAGATGATAAACATAAATTCAAAAGTTTTAATAAATGTGGTATATGTTTTTTTTGGGGCAAAATCTATTATAACTCAATTTTCAATTTGCAATAAATATAAATATAGTTATCATTGTTATTTAAGGAAAACTATATCATTTAAAATAATTTCATGGTGATCCATAAAAGTATAAGATTTCTCTCATACTAAATGTTTTTAGGATTTGAACGAAAACATCCAAAAAAAAAAAAGACAAACTCTTATCCGATAAAAAACCGTTTTATGTCTTACTCAGAAACAAAAATATGATATATATTATATGTAAATAATAAATAATTAATAAAATAATACATTGAATGTTTTTAAAGTTTTGAAATTTTTTATTTTTTTTTAATTATTTCATATTGATTGTGAGTTGTGGTTCACAAGTCACGACCTTTATGTTAATGGGTATTTGACAAAGATAGTGACTAATTATTAATAATATGATGAAGAATAAGAAAAAAACAAATATTCATTCAATGTAATTTTTTTTTATGGAATGTATGTTTTTTAAATATTTTCTTATCTTGTATATTATTTTACATTAATTGTGGAATATAACTTTTAATAATATATTATTAAAATAATAAAATTATTTATAAAAATATGTTTTTATTTTATATAATAAAAATATATACAAATATTAAATATTAAAAATAATAAATAATCAACAAAACAATTTATACACCTTAAAAAATAAAAAATTATCACATTAACTCTTCTATATATATCTTCTTCAAAACCATTGTGGTCACACAAAGGAATCCAAATGCATCCCAAATAGACAAAGAACTCATTCTCTTCTTTTGAAGTGAAGGACTTAGTAATGTCCATTCCAAGTGATGCATCGTTGGAGGAGAGGGGCAATGGATTTTAGAATAAAGTGGTCAAGATGATGTACAGTGTGAGAAAGCTCTAGAGAATTCCTATGGCCAAGGACACTATGCTCTTATTAACACGTCATATGGATAAGGACAAAGCAATTTGCCACAATTACATGCCACGTGTATGAAAATTTGGCATGTATCCATTGAAAGATTCCTTTCATCTAGTGCAATGAGCAATAATAATGGCCCTTGCTTTTGTGTACTACAAAGATATTTTGGGTGTCAATATGCAATGTGAAACATTTGATGAATTGTTTCATAAATATGTTTGACTTTAGCATAGACATTGGTATTTGTTACACAATTTTATGTATTGTTGGAAAGTGTTTATCATTTACGCTTTCAATATCGTGAATATTGTGGCGTGCAGTTTTTATTAGTGAATTGTGTGGTTTGTTATTTTTAGTGTAAGTTTTAAAATGTAAAGTTGTTGGTGTTTTTGTATTGTTTTGTATTTGTATCATTTATATGATATTTGTCACATTGAATTTTAGTTATGTGTGTTAAAATTCATTATATATGTAGAGTTTAATGGTTTGCATGCATTTGTTTTAAGAAACTTACATATTTATATTTAATAATGTGTTCATGCATCAAGAATACCAAATACCATGATGGTTACATATTTAATAACTTGTTCATGCACCAAGAAACCAAATATTATGATGGTTACATATGTATGATATTTAGCACACTAAATTTCAATTGTCTGCACTAAGATTTACTGTGTATACACAGTGAAATGGTCTATGTGCACTCATTTTAAAGACTTGCACACATATAGACTTAATAACGTGTCCATGCACTAAGAATACCAATTGATACCAATTGCTATGATGGCTACATATGTACATCAACAATTACACATGGTGTGTTTAGAAGAAGAAAAATCGTCAATAATTACAAAACTTAAGCGTGAATATAAATTCTTGTAATTGAAATAACTTGTACATTGGTATTTGTTACACAATTTGATGCATGGTTAGAAAGTGTTTGTCATTTACACTTTTAATATTGTGAATATTGTGGTGTGCAGTGTTTGTTGCAAGGCTCAAAATCTAAGGTTGTTGGTGGTTTTTTATTGTTTTGTATTTGTAAAACTTCTATGATATTTGACACATTGAATTTTAGTTGTGCACACCAAAATTCATTGTACATGTAGAGTTTAATGATTTGTGTGCACTCATTTTAAAGACTTGCGCATATATATTTAATAACTTGTTCATGCACCAAGAATACCAATTACCATGATGRCTACATATCTATGATAATTGGCACACTGGATTTCAGTTGTCTGCACCAACATTCACTATGTATGCACARTGAAATGGTCTACATGCACACATAAATGGTCTRCATACACACATTTTAAAGACTTGCGCATATACACTCAATAATTTTTTCATGCACCAAGAATACYAATTATCATGATAGCTACATATATACACCAACAATCACACATGGTGTGTCTAAAGAGAAAAAATCATCAATAATTACATAACTTAAGTGTGAATATACACTCTTATAATTRAAATATATTCCTATATAAATTATATATAATAAAACAAATTAACATAATAATAAAAAATATATATTTTACATTCTCTCATCATTTTTCTCTTTCTTACATTCTCTCATAAAATAATAATGTATTAATATTTACAACAAACATTTTATATGTAGAGTTTAATGGTTTGCATGCACTTGTTTTAAGAAACTTACATATTTATATTTAATAATGTGTTCATGCATCAAGAATACCAAATATCATGATGGCTACATATTTAATAACTTGTTCATGCACCAAGAAACCAAATATTATGATGGTTACATATGTATGATATTTAGCACACTAAATTTCAATTGTCTGCACCAAGATTCACTGTGTATACACAGTGAAATGGTCTATGTGCACCCATTTTAAAGACTTACACACATATAGACTTAATAACGTGTCCATGCACTAAGAATACCAATTGATACCAATTGCTATGATGGCTACATATGTACATCAACAATTACACATGGTGTGTCTAGAAGAAGAAAAATCGTCAATAATTACAAAACTTAAGCGTGAATATAAATTCTTGTAATTGAAATAACTTGTACATTGGTATTTGTTACACAATTTGATGCATGGTTAGAAAGTGTTTGTCATTTACACTTTTAATATTGTG
>SNQJ01S0054239.1:22718-50151 GCA_010110895.2 Picea sitchensis | reverse complement strand
GTCCAGATCTAATCTTGATTCAACGGCTACGATTGAATCACTATTTCGCAATTTCGGCATTCTTGATGCATTGGGTTCTTTGCTTCTCTATGTCACGATTCGCGAAACTCCGATATGGAGTTTGATCAACGGTCCAGATCTGATCTCTATTCAACGACTGCGATTAAATGGCGATTTCGCATATCGCGAAATTGACATTCTTGATGCATTGGGTTCTTTGCCTCTCCAAGTCACGATCCCCGATGCCCTGAAATGGCGTGGGATCAACAGTCCTGATCAACACTTGATCTGACGGCTCAGATCATTTCATGATTTTGCATATCGCGATATTGGAATTCTTGATGTTAACATTCCTTGACATATCCAACTCTTGATCCTCGAATTCCCGAAAGGACTTGGATTCAACGGACCAGATTCAATCATGATTCAACGACTGCGATTGAATTGCGAATTCGCATATCGCGATTTCGACATTTCTACTGCATTGTTTCTTTGACATCTCCAACACGCGATCCTTGAAACTCCGACATGGTGTAAGTCTGCTGACGTCACATGTGTTAAATAACTGCCACGTGTCACCCTGATTCGTGAATTACATGTGCTTGGCATGTTGAGTCAGTCTAACACTTGTCATTACCTGGTTGTGCCACGTGTTCCTAGCTGACGTGAGTCGAATCGATGGTCCAGATCACATCTTGATCTGACGGCTGTGATTAAATCGCAAAATCGCATATCGCGATTTCGGGATTAATGTGGTTATTATTCTTTAACCTCGTCAACTCATGATCCTCGAAACCCCGACATGGAATGGAATCAACGGTCCAGATTCAACCTTAATCTGACGGCTCAGATTACATCGCGATTTCGCATATCGCGATATCGGTTATCCTGATGTCAATAATTTTTGACATGTCCAACTCTCGATCCCCAAAATTCCGACAAGGACTGGAATCAATGGTCCAGATCAAACCTTTGATCTGACGGCTCATGTTACATCGCGATTTCGAGAAGTTAAAGAACCCTGTTCCTTTGACTCTCCAGTCAGTGAACTTACGATCTTTCCCCACGTGTCCTTCCTGATGATGGATGGTCCTCCTTCTTTCGGGATTTTGTGAACCCCTTTTCTCCTTGCACTTTAAACATCGTGCAGGTTCTCCTCGATCCAACGGTGGTCGGACCCTATGCTTGGATATAATGCCCGAGATCTATCCTCCATATCTGCGTGCTCCTCTTGTCTTCATTCAGATCTGACGACCATCGGGAATTCAGAATGAGATCCAGCGATCACTGGTGCTTCTCCTCCAGAGCGTACTTTGTCCTTGTTTTGCCTTCGCTGCATACTCTGATCTTGCCATCAATGACAAGCTTACTTTGCCTGATAACCTGCCAACAATCCTCTGCACTATCTCTTCTGAACTTATCGGGCTTTCTCTGCAGCATCTTCCTAAAATACTTCTGGTGCCCGTCTGTTGCATTCTTCCTGTACTCATGCCATCTTCATTGCTGTACTTGTCATCAATGACAAGCATATGCTACCTGTTAAACATTTCCAACATTTTTCCCACGTCTTTCAAAGCCTGCCAATAGCAACATGCACATCTTCATCTAGTGGCCACTTTGGAGGAACCTATCCCTTAAAGGTACACATTAATTTTGATATTCCCGTATTTGAAGGACAGATAGATGCAGATGCCTTAGACAAATGGTTAAATTTTCTAGAAGGTTATTTCTCTATTCACAATTTTTCTGATAGGGAAAAGATCACCTTCACACTCCTCAAGTCTCTCCCCCATGTCAAACATTGGTGGGAAAATTAATGGGAGAAAAGTTCCATAGATGAATCTGGGATATATGAGCCCGATCCCACTTGGGATTTTTTGTGTGGACACATTCAAGGAACAATACTACCCTATTGATAACTATGAAGACTAGTACATGAGATGGACCACACTACGACAAGAGAAGAGCCAAACAGTGTCAGAGTTCAAAAATTCTTTTCATACCTTGCACACCAAGCTGGGTATCAAAGACTCCAAGTGACATATGGTTATGAAATATCGTGGGGCTCTGCATAGGTACATTCAAACCAAAATGGATTTCCTAAACATATCATCGTTGAGATATTCTTATCGATATGCTATCAAAATTGAGTATAAATTTAGGCACCATAACAAATGGGAGTTTGGGTATGCAAATCCGCCACAACCACAAAATGGTAAAGACAACCCTAACAAACAACCTCTCGAAAACCATTCCAAGACATAGGAAAAGAAGGGTAAAGGATAGACGAATAATGACACTGGGAAGTGGTGAAACTTCCACAAAATCCCCTAGCACAACACCGATGATTGTCGCTCAAAACATTCATTGGTGGCTGAGGTCAAAGACAAGGAGCCGAACCCTTATTCATAATATAATCCATAAAATAATGGAAAAATACAGATCATCAACGTAGACCCCACTGCTATTTTCGCGACCGCAACAATTCAACTAGAAGAACCAATAGATCATGAAGAGGGGGAGCGCCTCTTCAATTCAAATATGTGGGTGAAGGGGACCCCGTTTCATTTCATTGTTGATAACAACAACCAGAAGAACCTCATCTTAGCTGAGGTCATCAAACAGTTGGGGTTGTCAACAACACCACACCTGCAGCCGTACAACATCGGGTGGCTTCACCAAGGATGATATCTCCGTGTCATCTAACAGTGTCACCTGTCCTATGGCATCAACCCTCCAAGGATGAGGTAGTGTGTGATGTTACCCCTCTTGATGTATGTGATGTTGTTTTGGGCCAATCATATATGTGGAAACACCATTTTGTTTATGAGTCTCGACCCTGTAATGTCATTATTACTCTAGGGGGTCAGCTCTATAGGATACAAAGGTAGTTCCAACTACTGTTCCACCAAAAAAGTGTCACAAGGTAATCTCTCATACTGCAAAATTCGTCCTCTTCATAGTCAGTTCAAAGGATGCACAAAAGGCCACTGCAACCACTACAACCTCATTATAACACACCCCACCCCTAAGTATCCTTTCTAGGTATGGGGCATCAAAATTTTTCTTACTTTAATTGTCTCGAATCCTCCTTCCAAGTTTTTCATCCTATTCAACTCAACTGTAGATTTCTAACAACTGCTACCAGGCTCAAATCAGAGCTCTGGATTACAAGTTATGGCCTCCCGAAGCTCTTTGGGAATTATCAGTCAAGGGATACGTGGCACCCACGTGGGACCATCTCATTCACACCATCCACAAGTTCATAAATCCATGGTGGAAGCCCATCCATCATCCAATCTGACGACAAAACCTGGTCCTCGGTTAACACATAAGATAAAATGGGAATTCAACATTCGACGCTTCAGCATTGAACGCCCCTTTTTCTTTCTACACGCATGTCCTTCAGAGTCTCAAAATCCTAAAATTCCAAAGGAGCTCGAAATATTGCCACGTGGATTCGGCCTTCAGTCCTTTTGATTTATCTATGATGCTACACCCCAAACCGTCAGAGTTCCAAGGTCCCAGACTCCCGAAGGGTCCACCCTTGCACATGGTGGCTTATTAAACGCAAAGGCAAGGAGAGGTGGGCCTCGAGTGCTCCACCCACCAATAGGCCAAGTGAATATTTGATAGGGCGGTGACACATGGCCCCTTAAGTGGGTGACACATGTCATGTTATAATGGGCACATAGGGTTTGCAAAACGTATGAATCCAGGTGACATGTGGCATGTCAAACGTGGGTCCACGTCACCCTAGGTGATGTCATCATGCCACGTCACTCCTAGATTGATATCCTTCTAATGCCCTTAGATCTCATGGTTGAGATGTGTCCATGTATATCCATTGATCTACAACCTCTGTTACTTTGTATCTTCGACATTCAGGGGATCCTCTATGGGATTTCCTCCTTTCTCCTAGAGTGGTCAGCACCAGGCTGACCACAGTCTAGATATAACGGTCGTGAATGACCCTGCAATGTCCTCATATCTATGGCTCACATGAATTCACGAATTTGGTGTTTGAATATTTTTTCTCGCTTATCACCCCCTTTCTCCGAGTGGTCAACACTGGACTAATCGCAACATGGATCCAACGGCCAGGAAGGATCCCGAAGCGTCCCTAGATCTATGGTTCGCGCTAATTCACATCTCCAAAATTTAGGGGGTTTGGCATTATGACAAATCCACTCTATCGAAGTAGGACTTCTTCGAAGTGTTGTATGTGAGTCCCTCCACCAGTTGATCGGATGGTTAAGTGGTGTTCTCAACGCACTCCCCAGGTCCACGACTCACATTGATTTGCAACTCCGAAGTTTGGGAAATTTGGTGTTATGACACCTCTGTTCTCCTGAAGTAGTCAATGCTAGACTGAACTCAATGTAGATATAATGACTAGGGAGACTCACCTCTGTTCTCCCTAAGTATTCAACACCAAACTGACCTCGGTGTAGATCCAACGGCCAGGGAGACTCTCGAATACCCTCGGATATGCGGCTTGCGTTACTTCGCGATTAGTGAGTGGGTCAGGTTTTAACAATGGGACATTTCCATCAGTCATGGTTATGGGAAATTCCATATGTCTGTCAACCTCGTTGGTGAACGAACCAACAAGTTTCCTTCAGCTGGTTTAAGAGTGGTAAGGCCAATCACCCCGGAGCTCCAAACTCCCGGAGTTTCGAACTAAAAAAAGATTACCCCCCTTTCGGGTCTGGTGTAGGGTTCCCAGACCTTGGTCATATGGAATATTTGACAAGCCTCAAGGCTTCATGCTCATCACTTAGTCGCATTTGGCTAGACTTGTGGACATAATCTCTCGCTCACACAGGTGAAGGGTTTGAAGGAGGTGCCCTCCTTCCATAGAGTTTGGACTTAATATTATCATGGAGGTAAATTCGAGAGGTAAACAGGACTTAGCATTCCAGTTAACCTGATCCATATGGATATCAGTGGCCACCCACCTTTTCCAACTGGCTCAAAATAGTTTTATGTCAATTTTGGTAATTTAATATTTTTAGTAGTTTTCACTTTCGGAGCCGTTTTGAGGCCCTAAACGATGTTTTTTGGGAAACCAGGTTTGCAATATGAATGTTCCTTCTATATTGCATCTAAAATGAATCTCCTCATTGATACCTTTCCAAAGGTATATCATACACCTAAAATGAAGATCGTATGCAAAAGTTACAGCCCCGGGAAGTTGATGTACTAACTTACCCAAACGGGGCCCACATGACTTTTGGCGCTTCATCTCCTATGGTTAGGTTTTTGGATGTCTAGGGTTTTTGACATTCCTGCTTATTGTAAAAATGCTTTGAGAGCATAATTGTAATCATCTTCTTGCGAATGAGCGCAACCTTCACTTCTCTTCTTAGAGATAAGCCACCACCATTCCAGCAAGCTTGTTTCGTTATTGAATAGAAAACCAATTTTACTGTATCTCTGTTATTTTGTGTTAAGAACCTATTAATAATATGTATTCATTTTGTTCTACTCATAAAATCCGGATCAATGGTATCAGAGCGATTTGCTCCTTGTCATCTTAATGCATGTCCCCAATGAGGTCGGAGTACAAAGAGTTGGGTCTCGAGCTTGTTTCTCTTGAGGACAAAAGATCTCACATGCCCAAGTGACCTCTCATGGAAGGAGAAAAGAAATATGACAGGATAGGAGATCCTTTCAAACTGTTGATTGAGGAATCCCTCATGCAACAGAGGAACGAGATGATGGATAGTTTCGCGCAAATCCTTTGACAACTACCAACAGGCGATGCATCTTCTTCTAACGAAGGTGCCACCCCCTTCAAGGTACAAATAAAATTTGATATTCCTATATTTTAAGGGAAGATAGACGTAGATGCCGTAGACAAGTGGTTGAATCTACTAGAAGGGTATTTTTCTGTCCATAACTTTTCGAATAGAGAAAATATTACTTTTGTGCTCCTCAAAGTCGTTCCCCATGTCAAAGATTGGTGGGAAACTTTCTGTGAGCAAAAGGAAATAGAGGAACCCTCATTATTTACAATCATGACCACCTAGGAATCCTTCAGGGATGCTATTAAGGAACAATACTACCCCGTCAGAAATTATGAAGACCTGTATACCAAATGGACCACACTGCGGCAAGAAAGAGACCAAGTAGTGCCAGATTTCACAAATATATTCCATACCTTGAGCACCAAGCTGGGTATCAAAGATTTAGAGTGACATTTGGTGCTCAAGTATCACGGTTCTCTGCATAGATACATCCAGAACAAAATGGATTTTCTGGACATCTCATCCTTGGATGCGGCCTATCGATATGCCGTCAAAATCGAGCAGAAGCTCAAACAAAAGATGCGAAAATTTGGGCCTGGGAACCCCTCACAACAAAATCCAGGAAAGGGTGGCCCCAACCCATAGAACAAAGGACAGAGAAAATATGGACAGTATCAGGATTGTTATCACTCCAGAAAACTCTCCTAGGTTGTATCTCAGAGATGCCTGGTAACTTAACTGTTTTGTAATTATTTACTCAATAATGGGTGTGGGGATGGATCAAGATGAATATCTAAATCACTGGATTATATCTTCAATACAGTCTAGTTATATTCACACAGTACAAGGCATTCAAGAGCTATTATCATATAGGTTTGTAGATTAAATGGATAAGAAACCAATCAATTAACCAGAACATACATAAAAAATATATATGATGGGTCAAGAAACTAGCAGTGGATGCTTATGATTCTTGTTTAATAATAAAAGGTAAGATAATAGTTACCATAGGACATTTAAACAGAGACAAATAAATGATTTCAACTCATAGGCATAGAATAGAAATGAAAAGAAAGTCTGACAATAACAATGAAAGAAGCTTGCAGGATGAATATATTAAAGAAAGTGTCTTTATCACAATAATAGTAGAGTCTATAACTCAAAGTCAAACCCTTCATCCCTCTAATATATTTGGCTTTATAGCCTTTACAAACAGTTTCCAGATCCTAGGATACTAGATCGAATTTTGCCAAAAATAGAAAATCAATAACTGGCCCAAGAAAATAGGCAAAGATCCTATAAAATAGGTCAATTCATATCCTTGGGTGATCTTTATGTCCTTCAGATTATTTGACAGGTGTAGTGAGCCTTCCGAGGTTGACGAATTTTTTACGTGATATGAGAGAAGTCGAAAATGACACCTGCTGGCAATCAAACAACATTATCCCTGAAAATAGCTAACCAATTTTGACCTTTCTGCCTTATAGAGAATCTCCAAAATCAAAACATACTCTTGATAAGGATGTCATTAATTATTGTCTATCGATTGGAACTATTCCTAAGGCTTTTGGACAAGGAAAACCTGGATCTGTGCAAAAATATTAACTTTCTACCCTGTCAGTGCTTTCAGTAGCTAGTATAGACAAAATATGGACCAATTAGCTACCGAAAGCTCTGCTTTCTGTGGCTAATGAACAATCAAAATGTTCGCCTAAGCCATCGAAAGGTTTGTTTTAGTGAAATTATCAAAATTTCAAAATACCTTTTTCTTTAGCTCCAAAACGTCTTAGGGATGATCTTCTGAGGCTTCTGCATCTTTCTCAAAGACTATAAGATTGTTGGCTGCCTCTGGTTCATTGCACTGACTGCTACCTCTGCTAGGGTTTCAAGAGTAGCATGTGTTTGAGACTGGTGTTTTGAATACATAGCTTGCGACCTTAAAGCTCTGACCTTTTTCTTCAAGTCTTGAGCTACTCTCCATAAGCTGTTGTAATATTTTACAATCTTCTCCTTCTTTTTCTTTTCCTTTATGCTTTCATGTGCTAATCTTTCTAAGGCTGAGTTGCTTTCTACAAAATTCTTCGACACGGTTTCATATCTAGTTTTAATTACCCTTTCTAGGACTTCTTGTTGAGCTAACTTCTTTTTAAGCTTCTTGATTTCCTTTGATTTACTCTTCTTCACTTTTTTGCTAGATGAGGCATCTGGAATTTGTAGTTCTTGTTCTTCTTGGGGTGTAGGTGATGGAAGATATTCATACCTTGCTATGAATACATCTACATATACTAAATTTTCATGCCCTGTGGTAATTGAATCTTCATGCCTTTTTTCAATCTGGTACTCTTCATCCTCTGAGTCTGTGTAGGGAAGATTAAGAATGCTCTTGTTCATTGGGGGTTCTTCAGCCTTCTCTGTCTCATTGCTGAAGTTCAGTTTCTTCTTAGTTTTATTAATCTTAGAAGAAGGAGATGGATGATTAATTGGAACTGGAGAGATATCTCTCCTCCTCCTCTTTCCACTTCTGGGAGTAGAAGACTTATTGGAAGAAGCACTCTTTTTACCCTCTGGCTATACATCAGTTTGAAAATCATTCTAGAACAAGAAGTAATTCCATTCTTTGCTTCTTCTCTGCAAAAGCTCATAAACCAAGAGTTTAATCAGACCATGGCGGGATAGCCTGCCTACAAATTTATTGGGATTAGCCTTGACTTGATGAGCCATCTTAGATAAGATTATGTGGAGATAATAGGGCAGATTGAGTGGGTTTCTACCAGTGAAATGATTCATAAGTTTGAAATGGTAAATCATCACCCTATTATATCTACCTTCACAAGTTATATAGACCAGAATGGCTTTTAGTAACTGTTGCCATTTCTCTTCAAGGAAAGACACATGAATGTCTTTCTTCCATATCAAACCCTTGTGTTCTGGTTTCAAGTAGGACCTGAATTCAACATTCTTTGTGACAGTGGTTTTAAACCAGTTTTCTCTAGTCCTGGGAAGCTTTATCACCTCAGCTATGAGGGATTCATCCACCTCGAATTCATCTTGACCGACGACTGCTTTCCTTCCATTGAAAGTCAGGGAAAAAGATTCTGCCACCTGCTGGTGAGAGCTCTGTAATTTTTTACAAAAATTATAGCAACCTACATCCCTGAAAAGTTGGCATACCTTTGGGTGCGATTCCAAGTAACTGATATCATCTAGCTCTTTCCTCAGAGTTGATCCTCCTTTCTTCATCTGTACACAACGTTCTTGTACACAATGTTCTTGTACATCTGCAATTGGAAAATTGGGTTTTGGGGAAAAATTACACAACGTAGACTAAGGGAGATTTGGCTTGGCTGTGATAGGGACGAGAAATATGAGGTGTGCATTAGAACGTGGCGCTGATTACAAGGGATGCAAAAGAGCGACTTGAGATTTAAAACAATCATGGCTGATGATTGTAATGATGAGAAGTACGTAACCATGTGGTTTGATGAAACAACGATCCAAAACGATTCGCTATATCATGCAGAGATTAGCTCCCAGTCTTAAACGGTTTCTTCTCCTGTCTTTTCGACGACTAATTGCAATTATAAAACTTCAAACCCGACGGTTTAAGAATATGAAAGGACGTGTTGACTCCTCCCACACTCTTGCGATTTCGGTGGCTAAAATAGTCCTGAATTTCTTTGTTTAGGCTTTCGGTAGCTAAGAAGCACTTTTGAAGAAGCACCTAAGCCACCGAAACCTGAGAATTGACTTAAATCAAATAAAAACGAAACCAAATGTTTTATCTAACTTTATTACATGCATAAAGCTCTAAAAAATGAGCTTTAAAAATTTAAAAATGTATTTTTTAAAAGACATCCTATCACCTAAAATAAAATAACTTGATTAATTTATTTGAGGAGATAACACTGGCTCATATTGGGGGTGAAATCCTCCCTGTGAGGTTTCAAGAACCACAAAACCAATTCCTTTCCTATAAGATGAAAATTCAAACCTATCTACTAGTGTTTCCATTGGGCATGGAGTTATTTTGCAAAAATAAAAATTGAAAATAAAATTTACAATGGCAAGGCTTTGAAGCCTTAGATAAAATAGAGTTTTAGAAAATGCCCATTGACTGGGCCACCAAACATTTCTTCACCTTCCAGACTTTGCAGAATGAACGTGTTGTTGTGTTGTACTTGAGTTATCATGAAAGGACCGATCCACAAAGAGTCAAACTTGTCATGTTTGTCTTTATCTTGTCTGAGAGCATCCCATTTCAGAACCCAGTCACCAACCTGAAAGTTATCCACCTTTGTTTTTCTGTCAAAGGTATCCTTGATCCTCTTCTGATGAGCTTCTGATTTATCTACCATCTGTTCTCTGACTTGCTGCAATTATAGCAAGTCAAGCATTCTTCTCACCATATAATTTGATTCATTTTATCCTTCCTGAAAGAACTTAACCATTGGTAGAACTAGCTGAATAGGGGAAATGGCATCAGTGCCATAAACCAGTTTGAAAGGATAAGTCCCTATAGATTTCTTGTTAGTCACTCTGTCATCCCAAAGAGCAAACTTTAGTTTAGAATCCCAACTCTTTTGATTTTCCTCCAACAACTTTCTGATGATTCTGACTAGACTCTTATTGGATGACTCAACAAGGTCATTGCCTTGAGGGTAGTAGGAAGTAGAGTGTACCAGTTGAATGCCCATTGACTTACACATGTCAACCAATGCATCAACTTTAAAGGTTGCTGCATTATCTATCACTAGCCTTTTTGGGCAACCAAATCTGATCAGGATGTTTTCATAGAGAAACTTCATGATGACTTTATGAGTGGCATTTCTAGTGGGGATTGCCTCTATCCACTTGGTAAAATAGTCAGTGGCTACCAGGATCCACTTATGCTGACCACTAGATGAAGGATTAATCTCGCCTATGAAATCTAAGCCCCACTGCTGAAAAGGACCATTCACTACAATAGGTCTCAGGGGTAGAGATTTTAGTTACTGCTTCCCTGTGAATCTTTGGCACTTATCACAAGATTTCACAAAGGTGCACACATCTGAAAAAAGAAAAGGCCAATAATACCCAACCCTTAGGATTTTATGAGCCATGGTCTTCCAGTAATGATGGCCTCCACAAATACTTGAATGAAACTGATGCATGACTTCAACTAACTCATTTTTGTCCAATCATCTTAGTAGTAAACCAGAAGGATCATTCCAATACAAAAGATTATCATTAATGCAGAATTTAATTGCTCTGAGCTTAAGGGCTTGGGCTTGATTCATGCTAAGTTCAGGAGAAACCTCCAACTTCTATTAAAAATGAACAATACCTAAATACCACTCACATGAAGACAAATTCTCAGCCACCTACTAACTGTCATGTTGCTCTTCTAATGCTACCCCTGTCTGCAAACTTGCTGAAATTTCCCCAATGAAATTTATGCCTAAAAGATCATAGTTCCCTTCTGTCATGAGCTTGGCAAGGCCTTGGCCTTTTACCAGCTTGGTGGGCTTCACTTCTATGTCAAACTCAATCATCTTTGCAATCCATTTATCTCTCTTTCCATCAATATCAGGTTGGGTCAAGATATCCTTCACAGAGGCTGAAGGAACATAGGAAACAACCTTTTCATGGAGGATATAAATTCTGAAAGATTTTAATGACTTAATGAGAGCATAGGCTTGTTTTTCTATAGGATCATACCTTATTTCAACATCCCTGAGTGATTTACTGAAGAAGGCCACCAGGTGATCAAAACTTTCATCATCTTTTTGTAACAGGACTGCTGCCACTGTGTCATAGGAAGCAAAAGAGAAAATATAGAAATTCTTGGTGTAATCTGGACTGATTATAGTAGGAGATTCTATGATAGCCTGTTTGATATCTTGAAATGAACTTCTTGCATTTTCTGTCCATTTGATATCATATCCCTTTTTTAGCGTAAAGGTTATATGTTTCACTAACTCAGTGAAATTAGGAATAAACCTTCTGACAAAATTGATCTTACCAAGTAGGGATTGGATATCCTTCTTTGACCTTGGTATGGAAAAATTATGAATTGCTTCCACCCGAGATGGATCAATTTTCACTCCCTCTGCCGAAACAATGTGGCCTAGGAGCTTACCCTTCTTGAGAGAAAATTGAGACTTTTTTGGGTTCAGCGAAATCCTGAACTGTCTGCATTTCAAAAATACTCTTTTCAGATGCTTCAAATTCTCTTCATGAGTGCTGGAATAAACTGTGATATCATCAAGATAGATGAGGACAAAATTGTCCTTCTCTCCCACAAAATCTATGTCCATGGCCCTCTAAAATGTGGCCCCAACATTCATTAGTCCAAATGGCATCTTGGTGTACATGAAGGTACCCCAAGGAGTAGTAAAGGCAATTTTTTCTTGGTCATCAGGGTGTACAAAAACCTGGTTATAGCCCGAGAAACCATCTAGGAAAGACATGACACTGGCTCCTGAAATTATCTGCAGCAAGTGCTCCATCTTGGGTAGGGGATAGTTGTCTTTCTTGGAGCATTTATTTAGGTTTCTAAAATCAACACATAACTTGATCTCACATTTTTCTTCCTCACTATTACTAGGTTTGCAATCCATTTAGAGCATCTAAGTGGAATTATGATTTTGGCATCGAGGAGCTTTTTGATTTCTTTTTCAATTACAAGAAATAAGAGAGGACTGATAGGTCTCAAATTCTGTTTGAAGGGTATGGTGTCTTTCTCCAGGGGAATCTCATGTTGAATGACATCAGGATTATAGGTTTTCAGATCACTTTATTTCCAGGTGAAAACATAAGCAAATTCCTTCATAATGCTGCAATATTCTGACCTCTGATCAACAGTTAACTTAGTGGACATATTTATAAATTTAGGATGACTTTGGATTCCTATATTGTGCTCATGGACAACAGGATCCTTCTCCTTCTTATCAGGTTTGTAGGGGACATCATTTTGGTCAAAAATCTTCTCAAGAGGTACCAAACCCCTAGGTATATAATTGTTGGGCAGCTGAACAATATCATGTTGACCCATTTTTCTCTTCAATTTAGGCTTTTTGGATTCCTCTACATTTTGATTTTCCTGGTCAATATGCATATTGGAAAATTCATCTACGACCTCGAGAAATCTACTAAGCTCATCATCATCTTCAAAGACTTTCCAATACTTGACATTTCCAGGTAGGGATGGTCTGTATTTGACTTGGATTTCATAGTTCAGTCTAGGAGGCATGGGAGGAATGAACATACTGGCCGAGACAATAAGAGAATCAGCTAGGTGATTCATAGCTCTGGGTATATAAGAAATATCAAAAATGGAAAAAGAGTCCCTGAGTTTCCATACCTCATCCCTGTAAGCCTTCAATCTGACATGTTTTTCTTGGAAAGTATTGTTCACTTGCTGTATGATGAGATCTGCATCTCCAAACACCTTTAGACCTTTTATTCCCATGTCCTTGACAACATTTAATCCCAACAACAAAGCCTCATACTCTGATATATTGTTAGTAGTTTTGAAATCAAGTTTAAAAGACAAATGAATAGCCTCGTTTGAAGGAGAAATCAAAACTACACCTGCACATGCCGAGTCTTTGGTACTGGCACCATCAAAGAACATGCTCCAAACAAGAGTAATCTCTCCATCAGTCTTCTGATAAGTAGGCTTTGTGAGCTACAAAGGAGCTGGCTGAGAGTCATCTATTTGCAAAATGCATGCCTCAAAGTCTGTGTCCAATGCATAGATGGGATGATTCACAGAACTTTTCTCATCACTAATGATGTAGGCAAGTTGATTCTCTCTGTAAAGTCTCTTTACCTCTCCTCCAAACACCAGGACTGTGGCATACAAAATCTCCATCTGCAAGGTACCACCTAGCCTTTTGCTCCATGAACATGACAAGAGGAGGCCGAACTTGGGTGGGATATCAACTACTACAACATCCATTACCATGCTTCTCATTGGTAGTTGGGAAAGGTTTATGACAAGGTATTTTATGAGGCTGAGGCATCTGACTTTCCTAGAGTAGAAAGAGAAGAGATCATGGTAAGGTTTTGTGATGTCAAGCCCAAGCTCATCCATCACTACTTTAGGCATAAGATTGTGTGACGCTTCGGAGTCAAGCAAGCAGTTGTGAAGGATCTTGTCATGGACATTCAGGGATATGTAGAAGGGTGGACAAGAATCATCTCAGTCCTCAACCATAGGTCCTATAGTCACTGTGGGCTTGTCATCCTGAAGGTTTACATAATCAACAACTATGGGAGTCTTTGGTTGAAGGGACTTCAAGATAGCAGACTTGAATATGTCATTCTTCATAAGTTCAGTCAATGGCATAGGTATTTTTACCTTCTGAATTTCTGATTTTAAATTAAATGAATATGATATTTTTTCGGAAGGTCTTACCTCATTAGAGGGAGCTCTGAGGGACACCTGTTCCTTAGCTTGGGGCTGCAATGGCTTCTACTGCTGTTTTACAGGAGTGGAGATCTACTTTGCAGGAACAATAGGATATTTGGCAGTAACATCTTTCTTTTTCCCGGGAGCAACAAGCAATGGCTTTGAAGCAATAGTCTTAGATCTTAAATTATAACCTGGATGATCATCTGTCTGATAAAAATATTCTTCAATGCTTGTCTCATTAATCTACTCATTCATGAGGGCCTCCTCATAATCTGTTTGTGTTAAGAAAGAGGAATTAACATCATCTTGGAAGCAATTGATGTCATCTTCTTCTTCAACTTCACCATGAGATAGCTCCTGCTCTTCTTCTAGGACAACATCTTGGAAAGGGGCCCTGATCCTTTGGTCTTTAGCTGCATTCTTGTCTCTTTGAACGATCTGGACCTACTGGTTGTTCCTTCTGTAGGGGAATGCATTGGGATTCCTAGGAGCATAGGCATTAGGCTCTTTACTGCTTGCTGGTTGCTGACTCTGAATTTTCAGTTTTGACATTTTCGAGGTCAAGCTGTCCAACATCTTGGCCATCTTTTCCATTTTGGTATTTGAAGAAGAAGGAGGATCAAAAGATGAATTCTTTCTCTCAAATTTTCCTTTAAGTTTCTGTGATGCCATAATGTTAGATTCAACCTCAAGAGCAACATCTTGCATTAAATTGAGTGTGGCTGACCTTCTTTCTCTAAGGATTGATCAAAATTATGGATCAAAGGCAGACGAGTAAGTAATCTTTGCTGATGCGTTAGTTGGCTTGATCTTTGTAGGGATCTTGCCAAACATCTTATTGAATCTTTTGGTGAAGTCTGAGACAGATTCGCCATTTTCTCTTCTTAGATTTCCAAATTCAGTAATATAATACAAGAGGTCTCTTCTTTCTCCCCTATGTTTCAAAAACACTTCATCTAATTGCTCAATACCTACCACTAAATTAGCTGATAGTTCCTTGAACCACTTCCTAGCTTGACCATCCAATATCAACACAAAAATTCTGGTCCAAACATCTTCCTCTGAAATGTTAATTTTCTCAGCATAAGCATAGAAAGCCTCTATGTGCTCTTCAACAGTATAATCTCCAGATCCAGTAAACTTGGGCATATATTTATGATAATCTCTTCTTGGCATGGATGATAAGGGATTGGGAAAAACAAGAGGAGCATACCTATTAGCTAAGATCTGTTCCATTTTTGTCAAAGGAGCAGCCATGGCAATCTTGGGGGTTGATGCAGAGGAATAAGTTTTTTTAGATGACGTCTGAGATGGGACAGGTGGGACTATGGACGATGGTGGTTTTACTTCAGTGAGGAATGAAGTGGAAGTACTGGTAGAATGACTACCCTGGAATGTGGTTCCTGAATAAGGTGGGAAATAAGAAGCTCTGTAAAACTGGCCAAGCAACAAGGCCAAGTTTTCTTCACCCTTAGAGAAAATATCTTGTAAAATATCTTCAAGAATGGGCAAACTGGTATAAGTATGGAAAATTTTTTCTATAGGCTCAGTTTGTGAAGAATTCAAGGAAGAGGAAGAGTCCTCTTCTTGGATAGATTCTACAACTTCTTCTCCTAAGTTGGATATAGTAATATGCTCAGAAATAGGATCTATAACATCAGAAGAAATCGAAGGCTCATCACCCTTCAAGCTTTCTGACTCATTTACAATTTTCTGAGAACTAGAAGTTTCAACAGAAGTGGATTCAACAAGAGTTTATCCAGATACAAATGAAGAAGTGTTTCTTGAAATTCATGGTCTAGATGCTCTTTCAGATCTAGAATTTTCTCTTTGCAATGCTTTTCCACTTATAATGATCTTCTCAGAGTCTGAAACTGGTGTTTCCAGTGGCCTTTCTTGATTTTCTCTTGTATGAGCCCTTCTCGGAGCCACTTCATTCCAATGGAGTCGCTAGATAGATGATTACAACCGAAAATGTGTCTAGACTTTTTCTATCATCAAAGTTGGATCTATGTCGTTTCCCAAGGAAGCTGAACTTCAATCTCCGTTCCCCGACAACGACGCCAATTTGTTATCACTCCAGGAAACTCTCCTAGGTTGTATCTCAAAGATGCCTGGTAACTTAACTGTTTTGTAATTATTTACTCAATAATGGTTGTGGGGCTGGATCAATATGAATATCTAAATCACTAGATTGTATCTTCAATATAGTCTAGTTATATTCACACAGTACAAGGACTTCAAGAGCTATTATCAGATAGATTTGTATATTAAATGGATAAGAAACCAATCAATTAACCAGAACATACATAAACAATATATATGATGGGTCAACAAACTAGCAGTGGATGCTTATGATTCTTGTTTAATAATTAAAGGTAAGATGACAGTTACCATAGGACGTTTAAACAGAGACAAAGAAATGATTTCAACTCATAGGCATAGAATAGAAATGAAAAGAAAGTCTGACAATAATAATGAAAGAAGCTTGCAGGATGAATATATTAAAGAAAGTGTCTTTATCACAATAATAGTAGAGTCTAGAACTCAAAATCGAACCCTTCATCCCTTTGGATTTATAGCCTTTACAAACAGTTTCCATATCCTAGGATACTGGATCGAATTTTGCCAAAAATAGAAAATCAATAACTGACCCAAGAAAATAGGCAAAGATCCTATAAAATAGGTCAATAAAATAGGGAGATTTGGCTCGGCTGTGACAGGGATGAGAAATATGAGGCATGCATTAGAATGTGGCGTTGATTACAAGGGATGCGAAAGAGCAGCTTGAGATTTGAAACAATCATGGCTGATGACTGTAATGATGAGAGGTACGTAACCATGTGGTTTGATGAAACAACGATCCGAAAATATTCGCTATATCATGTAGAGATTAGCTCCTAGTCTTAAACAAATTCTTCTCTTGTCCTTTCGGTGGCTAATTGAAATTATAAAACTTCAAACCCGACAGTTTAAGCGTGTGAAAGGATGTGTTGACTCCTCCCACGCTCCTACGATTTCGGTGGCTAAAATAGCCTTGAATTTCTTTGTTTAAACTGCTGAAAGCTAAGGCTTTCGATAGCTAAGAAGCACTTTTGAAGAAGTGCCTAAGCCACCGAAACCTCAAAATTGACTTAAATCAAATAAAAATGAAACCACATGTTTTATCTAACTTTATTACATGCATAAATCTCTAAAAAATGAGCTTTAAAAATTAAAAATGTATTTTTTAAAAGACATCCTATCACCTAAAATGAAATAACTTGATTAATTTATTTGAGGAGATAAGGAGGACAACTAGTCCAAATTGCAAGCAAAGAAGGACACCGAAAAGACAAAGAAATATACCATGAAGTGGTGCGACTTCCATAAGAACCCTTGGCATAACACTGCTGACTGCCTCTCAAAGTAGTCGCTGGTGGCCAAAGTGAAAGCCTTTGAATCGGATGCAGATTCTGACTCTGAGCCATAACCAGAAAGGGGAAGACAGATCATTGATGCGGAACCCAGTGCCACCGTTGCTACCACCAAGCTCCATCCTGGTGAACCAGACAAGCCAGGAGAAGGAGAGCGCATCTTCCATTCACAAATGTGGGTAAAAGGCACCCCGCTGCACTTCATCGTTGATAGCGGTAGCCAGAAGAACCTCATCTCAACAGATGTCGTCAAGCAGTTGGACCTACTGACAACGCCGCACCCACAACCCTACACGATTGGATGGATCTGCCAAGGAAGCGATCTTTGCGTCAACCAATAGTTCCAATTGTTGTACGACATCAAGCCCTTCAAAGATGAGGTATTGTGTGATGATGATCCTCTCGAAGTTTGTGATGTTATTTTGGGCCAACCTTATTTATGGAAACATCATTCTCTATATGAGTCTAGGCCTCATAGTGTTATTATAACTTTGAACAGGAAATTGTACAAGATACTCGAGGTAGTCCCACCTAGTTCTATTTCCTTGATCTCTGCTAAGCAATGCAACAAGGTCATCTCTCAGACGAGGAAGTTTGTCTTCTTCGTGATTCGCTCTCAGAATAAGAGAAAGATCATAGTCACATCCAGGATCTCTCTGACCTACCTCTCCACACAACATAAGCAAGTAGATAAGGTCGTGGAAGAATACTCATATATATTCTCCTCACCTATAGGGGTACCTCTGCATTGCTAGGTCAAGCGCCCCATCAATCTGACCCTCGGTGCACCGCTGCCCAATGGGCCAGTCTATCATCAGTCTTTTTTAGAGAATGAGGAGATCAAGCGATAGATCCAAGAACTTCCTCAAAAGGGGCACATCTGGCCCAACTCATCACCTTGCGGGAGCCTAATCATGCTGGTACAAAAGAAATATGGAACCTGATGACTTTGCATTGATTACCGGGCTCTGAATAAAATCACAATCAGTAACTGGTACCCTATTCCCTGAATCGACAACCTCCTTGATCAACTCATGAGGGCCAAATAGTTCAGTAAGATTGATCTGAAGTCTGGCTACCACCAGGTATCGATAGGAAAGAAAGATGTATGGAAGTCTGCCTTCAAGTCAAAGGAAGGCCTTTTTGAATGGTTGGTCATGCCCTTTGGTTTGAAAAATGCTCCAATCACTTTCATGAGGATGATGGACGATATCATATGACCATTAACCAATACTTTTGTAGTGGTTTATCTGGATGAGATTCTCATTTACAACAAGACTTGGCTGAACACTTGCATCATATTCAATAGGTTCTGCACACCCTGCGACAACACAATCTATACACCAACTTGGAAAAATTCTCCTTCGACATGGATAGGGTCCATTACCTCAGATACGTCATTGATTAGCATGGCGTACATGTGGATCTAGCCAAGATCCAAGTCATCCATGACTGGCCAACCCCAACCACACTCACTGAGCTTTGAAGTTTCTTGGCCCTTGCCAATTTCTACCGCAGGTTCATGTTGGGATTCTCCCATAATGCATGGGCTCTTAGCCAAATAAACAGGGGTGGTGGTAAGGCAGAATTTGCGTGGGGCCGGTAATTTGAGGCAACGCTTGTGCTCAGCCCCAATAATTTCACTACTAGACCTGCAACAACCCTTTGAGATCACGATAGATGCTTCAGACTATGTTGTGGGTGTCATTCTCACTCAACACGACCACCTTGTCTCCTATCATAGTGAGACACTATCAGATGCTATCTGTAAGTACCCTACTTACGAAAAAGAAATGTACTCCATTGTGAAAGCTTGCTGTCAGTGGAGACATTACATTCTTGGGAAGGAGACAATCATCCACACTAATCATAAGCCACAATAGTTCATGCAGACATAGGGAAAATTACAGAATGACCACCATAAAAAATGGTCCACATACTTGCAACAATTCTACCTCAACATCAAGTATAAAAAATGAAGGACCAATCACGTCGCTGATTGCCTCAGCAGACCGTCGGTCGCGACACTAACCATGATGCTAGAATCTTATGTCCATAAGACCTCTGGATGGCCCCAACTCTATGAGACAAACCCGAACTTTGCCACCACCTACCAAATGTTGGGTGTAAACGCAGTTGTCGATAATTTCCATCTTCAGGATGGGTTGTTCTATCATCTGGTCCATATCTGTGTTCCATCAAGCGAGTGAGAGAAGCTAATATGGGAAGCCCACTACAGTCGGGTGAGAGGACACTTCGCCATCGAAAAGGTAGTGGCGATGCTACAAACAAATTTCTATTGGCCGAAACTTTGACAGGAGGTCAACAAGTATATCAGGTCCTGCACTGCCTGTGCTATTGCCAAATCGACCACTAAGAAATAGGGCCTATACACCCCTCTTCCTACTCTTGACAGGCCATGGGAATCCATCTCAATGGACTACATGTTAGGCCTCCCATCCACCAAGTGGGGAAATGACTGTGTTTTTGTGGTTGTTGATCGCTTTTCTAAGATGTCGATTCTGGTTGACTGGAAGAAGAGCATCACAACAGAGGCCACTGCTAAGCTCTTCTTTGAACGAGTCTAGGTAAATTTTGGAATCCCACAAACCATTGTGTCAGATCAGGACAGTTGATTTCTCAACACATTTTGGTCAAGCCTCTGGTCACTGCTGGACACCAAGCTCACCAAATCCACAACCTTCCACCCCCAGAAAGATGGCCAAATCGAGGTTGTAAATCGAATGATTGTGCATATCCTTCACATGTATAATTCAAAACACCCTCACACATGGGATGATAGCCTTCCCTATGTCCAACATAGTTAGAACCGAGCCCTGCATAGCTCAACTGACCACAACCCCTTTCAGGTGGGGTTGGGATTCCAACCATTAGGTCCCATAGATGTTGGACTTACCCTTGTGGTCACCTCGACCGACTCATATCCTTCTCCAACTGAAGCTGACAAAGCCACCCAATTCATTGAGCAGATCCAACACATCCTCCAAAAGGTTCAGGATATCCTACAGAAGTTCAATGACAAGTACAAACAACGCCATGATCAACATCAGGTGCCACATAAGTTTCAGGTGGGTGACAAAGTTTGGTTGCACTTGCAGAAAGAATGCCTTACAAGACCCCATTAGAAGCTTTGTCCACTCCATTATGGTACGTACACTATCACCAAGGCCATGGGGGATAATTCTTTTGAGCTCAACATTCCTCCTTTCCTTGGCCTGCACCCAGTGTTCAACGTGGATCTCCTTCACCCTTATTTCCCACCATTATTGGACACCTCAGAAGTAGCAGAAAAACTAACACCAATAGAGCTCAATCCCGACTGCATAAAATAGGAATCCAATGATCATATTATGGACACACAGATCAAGGGCACGCAACAAAAAAGGATCCAGCTTTATCGAGTCGTCAAAGCAGGACAACTCCTCCACCAAGGCAAATGGCTCACCCAGGGCCAAATTCAACATAAATTTCCTTATCTGATGGGGGACCTCAACACAATGGAGACCATTTATTCCTAAGGAGGGAGGATTGATCCAGATGGATATCGGTGGCCACCCACCTTTTCCAACTATCTCAAAACAATTTTCTAGCAATTTTGGTAATTTACTATTTTTAGCAGTTTTCACTTCCAGGGTCGTTTTGAGGCCCTAAACGATGTTTTTTTGGGAAAACAAGTTTTCAATATGGAAGTTCCATCCATATTGTGCCTAAAATGAATCTCCTTGACGATACCTTTCCAACGGGCTATCATACGCCTAAAACAGAGATATTATGCAAAAGTTACAGCCCTAGGAAGTTGATGTACTAACTTACCCAAATGGGGCCCACATGACTTTTGGCGCTTCATCTCCTAGGGTTAGGTTTGTGGATGTCTAGGGTTTTTGATGTTCCTGCTTATTTTAAAAAGGATTTGAGAGCCTCATTTTAATCATATTCTTGCGAATGAGCGCAATTGTCACATCTCTTCTCAGAGATAAGCCGCCACCATTCCAGTAAGCTTGTTTCCGCTGCATTTTACAGTTTTCAGCTTATTTTGTTATTGAATAGAAAACCAATTTTATTGTATCTCTGTTATTTTGTGTTAAGAACCTGTTAATAATCTGTATTCATTTCTTTCTTCTCATAAAATATAGATCATAACCCTACCCGGACTATCTTGCAGACCTAGGCCCCATAGATCTCTAGCTGTTAAGCTGAGGCACACATAAGGCCATTCAAAAGCATGGGTTCACAGAAAAACAATGAGCATTTCTACCTTAATCATTCAATATAGAATTTATTCATAGACATGCATATTCAATCATCATTTCCATTCCAGTACATAGAGTATTAAAATACTTATCAGAAAAAAAAATCGTGAAGCCACTACTGAAAGGGGTGCTTGTTTCCACCCAACCATAGGCACAACCATTCCTGAATGGATTTACCATTGCCCACCCCCTAGCTAGACCATGATGATTTGAGAGAGACTATTTCTTCTTGCTCAATGATAGTCAGGGACAAATGTTACTCTCCTCTTCCCTCAAGAACTTAGAAAATGATTTTCTCTAGATGAAGAAAGGGGGTCTACAATGAGTACTTCCACAGTCACTCGTCAACACCATTTACCAACTTGGACTGAAAATGCTGCCAAAAGCTTCTTGCACCTAGAACGATCTTGTTTCTCAGTTCTCCTTCGAAACTGAGAGCTGCAAGCACTCTTCCCTCTTTTGGAGATTAGTCTCTCGACTCTACTTCCTTGTAGATATGCATATGCCCCCAAATCACCTCCTTTCTTTCCTTCCTCAACAAGATTACATGGGTCTGAATTTCCATATCGTGGTCAGTTCTGGAAGCCTTGCAGATGGGTACTCTGCCCCATCTCCTCATTAACTCTTGAGGAGGATTTTCCAACTACCAACGTGACTGATAATTCATTTCTGGGTCAGAGGACTGTTCTGGGTCTGAGTAATTAAATCCAATAAGGTATTTGTTTGGTGGGGGTCATCTCAACCATTTTTGGTTCCCTCACCATCTCTCATAGAATCACGATCTATCTTGGCAAACCCCCCTTTCAACAATTATGCAACAATGTCCATTTTTAATTAATAACAGAAATACATACATTACCTTTTGTTATAGAAATATTTGCCTCACCCCATGCAAACTTGCTCAAAAGGCCTTTTCCATTTCCATATGCAGATTTGAAGTCCCCTTTTTTAGGTCCCAGAGATAAAATTATATTTTTCCACATATACACGCCCTAACAGCTATAGATCATGCGTATACATAGGGTGCACCATTACAACCCGCGTACATCGGGTTTTGTGCTCAAAATTAAAAAATGGTGTCAAGTTTCCATGTCACGTCATGAGATCCATGATCCTTGACCTTCCATATATTGGAAACGTTATGAATTGGCCCTTCAGTTCCATTTGAAGGCTATAAATGAGACTTATCCAAGCTGTGGAGAGGAGGAGAAGAATTCAACTTTGAGAGCAAAGTTACTCTGGAAAAATTATTCACTTCATATTGAGTCTGCATTCCTTTGTCCTTTTAAGTCTGAACACATTGTTCAGCCTCTAAGATCTTCCCTATTTGATGGAGAAACTCATTGTCTCTCTTATATGAGCTTGCCTTTAGTGGAGGCCCAACTGAAAGGGACTTAGTTTCTCGGTTTCGAACGTTTCAACATAGAAGTTTGTCATTCATGCACTTTTGTTGATTACATTTTAATAGAAATACTCTTTTCTCGTCCAATCAATGTCTTCCAAATATTTGAATTGTTATTCCATGGGCGTATTTGTTATGAATATTGATAGATTATGCTATTGTATGTGCTAAATTTATATATTATCACCATATGCTTGCGTATATTGGTTTTTGAGGACAAGTTGCATGTGTATTGCTTTGATTCAAGTGCTTAATGGTGGACTTCATCGAAAGTCTAGACGAGGTAGGCTCTTTATATTGTCTTGCTAGCATGTTTGTTTATATAGCATACTTGAGATTAGAGTTGATTTCTACAATCATTTCCATCTGTCGTGGTTTACCCCATGCCATAGAGTGATTTTCCTTGTAACAAAACTGGCGACCATACTGGGGATTGAATCTTCTTTTCGGGGTTTGGAGTGTCTTTTCTCCTTTGATTGCTCTCGTTTACCTTGAGTTTCTTGTCATCTAATTACTTGACAACCTATTTTCATTTTGAGTCTAAGTTTCTTGGCCTTATCCTTAAACTGGCAGTGTTTCAATACATATACGCGGTTTTTTACTTGACAGTTGCATACATATGCGAGTTTTCATTCTGTAGGAAGCGTATATACGTGTTTTTCTCTTGAACAATAGCATACATCATCCGTTTTTGCTTGATTTCTGAGTTTGATGTTTGTTGGGTAAGTTTTGATGGTTCCTCAGTCTTCTTAGGTCTTTGTCATGATTGTTAAGTGCCTGCAAAGTGATAGGAAACCCTTCTTTGGTTGAATTTTTGGGCAGTTTTTCCTTTCTCATCATCCTTTTCATTGGTTTTACTTGCATATTGGGCTAGGTATTTATTTCTTGATATTCTACTTGGTTTGTCTTTGTTTACATACAATAGGATATTTATATCAAGCTATTGTTCATTCCTTGCATTTTCATTCTTTATGTTGAAAATACAAAAAAAATACATTTTGCATTGTTGGCATTTGATATTTTGGGTTCTTATCATTGATCTTAGCATATGTATAGAAATATTGAATTTTATTTGGAATTGCATAATTGAATTGAAAATTGCATTTTTAAAAGCTTATATCATTTATTGGGAATCGTAGTTAGGACTTTGCATTTTATTCATATTCATTTATTTTACTTGTTGAGTCGTAACATCATTAGTTTCACGACCACACCTTTTGAGTAAGCAAAGCCACTAAAAGTAATGCTGATAAATTTAAAATTGATCAGAAACGATTTTATTTTTCAGGGTGCAAAAACTAGCTTAAGATTTAGAGCCTTGGAATAGGATTTTGTGAGTAAACTTCTCCAACGCTATTAAACTCAACATATGTGTCTGGCTAAGGGAGTGATGAAATCCATTGTAGAATTGGTGATGTCAGGAGGATCTTCTCACACCAGAGTTAAACACGAGGTTGCACAAAGTTGGTTGAGGAGATATCCATCCAATACCTTCTTAGCATCAGAGATATTTCTAGGGATCTATTCGTATATGGGGGTATTTCTAGTACCTTTACCTTTGTGAGAGGCAGTTCTTTCAAGATTTCAGGATTTTTCACCGTGCCCATACGATGGACCTGACTTACGACTGTTTGCCTAGGCATTGGTTATATCCTGGTGGCTTAGTTTCTTGACATATGTAGCCACATAGGTTACTTATAGAGGTTATTCTGTAGGTACCCTGGGTAAGATAAGGGTCGGACAACACAACCTTTATGGGGGAATTTGACCGACTGGTTGTTAAGCCCACGAGGGCCCTTATAACTGATTCTGATACCTTTGATCTTTGGCAGGGAATCTCGGGCCCCTATTGGGTGAGGCATACCTAATTTAGGGAGGGAGGCCCCTTTCAACCACTTTATCCTGTTTGTGTGCATTGTTTTTTTTTCTTTACTTTGGTGTGGTCTCTGATTGTTATTTGGCCTTAGGATTTTGTATTGCATCATGAGTTTTCATTTCTATGGTTAGTGGAGCCTCCGTGACTCCCTCAATTAGCGTTACCCAACCCATGGTCTCTTCTCATACCATAGGGATGAATCCTTTTGTATTTCTAAGTAGTACGCCAAATCATGATACTCAGCCAATACCTTGGGCCTCTAATCATTTTTATCATGGTATGACAGACATGTCTTCACACTTTCCATCCTTTGTCTCGTCATATTATGTGAATCCTACTTTTGGGTCTCGGGGCATAATGCCTCACTAGTACATATTGTAAAAATTATGACGTTTTATTTACGGCGTTATGGACAAACTTGTCCATATTGTCGCAAAATAGAGGAAATTAAAAAAAAAAAAATTCATATTGCCCGATAGCGTCGGTATTTCTACATTAGCGTCTCTCTTGCCACGTTGACGTCTCTCTTGCCACATTTGTGACATAGACGTTGTTCTTGCCACGTTTTTGAAGATTGATGTCGCAATTGTGACGTTTTGGAAACTAGGTTTTCCCCTCCAACAGTCACCTTAGTATGTTGACCAAGTCAAAATACTAACGGTCACTTAGGTTTTTTAACGTCGGAATTGTGACGTTATAAAATCTATAAATATGTTGCATTTGATGGATGTTGTGACAAGTTTGCTATAATAACAATGCTTCAAAAAGGGTTTTTGGGTCTTCTCGGCAAACAAAAAATAGGTATTTGTTTCAGTATAAGTTTGTGGGGAAGAATGTTAGAAAACATTAGATCTGGGAGAAGAATTAAAGAGGGTGAAAAAGGTGACGGTAAATGTTACTTCCCTTGCAAAAATTGTTGTACTAGACGTCCCGAAAGAGTTTTAAAAGCAAGAGATACAAAACATTGTAGAAAATATGGGCACATGGACGGGGTATCAAATGAATATCGTCTGATGGTATATACATTCATTATCTGTTTTAATATTTATTGTATTTTCAAATTTTATTAAGTTTTATAAATGCACTAATTTTTCATGATTGTTTGTAATTATAAAGTTAGATTTTCCCCCTAACTTTATGGAGAAAGCACCAAGTAGTAGCATAAATGATGTTGTAGTACAAGATGAAGAACTTGAAGTAGATAATGAAGATCAAGTTAATGATCCCATGGAAGTAGATGACAATTGTTATCACTGAAATTTCGTCCGCACATGGTTACAAGAACTCAGCATCGTCAAACAGTAATGAAGTCATTCATGGCCCTGAATTAATATCACAACATTCAAAAAAGGTCAAAAAACTATACAAAACAGTGAAAAATTGAAGAGCGCTTTACAGAAGTTGGGTGTGCGCGCACATGTGTGGAACAGGAATGTCGAAAGCACGCATACATGCATGATGCGCGCCTGTTGGCGCAAAAATCCGCACACCTGCTAAACGACGCATTTATGAATGTGGTCGGCCTCCCAACCAGTTATGGTTCAGCTCCCAAGCCGATTTGACCTCCAAATCCAGGCTGGATCCGAATGGTGGGCTGGTCAAAGACCTAATAATGCCCTAAATGGCCTCTTTTCACACTACAAAGCAGTTACACAAAATCCCAAAGTAATGCTATAAAAAGCCATGAATGCACCTCATTTTCTCAAGGAATTCTAAGTAATGTTATGCTGCCTGTATTGTTTTAAGGACTCTATCCTTAACAAGAGCACATTGACACCATTTGATTGAGCAATCCACCTCTCCATTGAGTGGATTTGCAAGGAGTTCTTTCATCACCATTTTCATTTTTTGTTGTTGTAAGGAGAGCAAGCTTGTGAGGGTCCAAGAGCCTTCCCTTGGAGGAAGAAGGGACTCAGAGTCCCCTTTCTTCTTGGTGCTTTGATTTCATCAATAGATCAGCCTAAAAACATTGGTGACATGGGTCTTCCCTATGCTTATGATTTTAGTTTGTATTAGTTTAATTCTTTCTTATAGTTTTGTTTTTTTTTTCTTTTCTTTCTCTAACTCTTTCCTCTACAGTTGTCCTGCTCAACAAGACCCAACTGGGCATGAAAGCACCTCTTATTTTCTCACCAAGGTGACGAAAAAGGTGCAACAAATTGGTGACTCCACTAGGGAAAGGTATCAAATTCCTACCTCATTTGGGTTTATTTTGCTCTTCTTTTAGTTTAATTAACTTGCAGGTGCACTAACCGGCCTAGGCCGACCTGCCAACCATCCAATTCAAGGGAGAATTGAGAGAAATCCATCCGGATTT
>SNQJ01S0054239.1:10943-22708 GCA_010110895.2 Picea sitchensis | reverse complement strand
AAGACTATACATATGTTACAGAAAGTTACCCACAGTGACCTGTCTATGAGTAATACTTCTTGAGGTAGAGCCCATTTCTAGGCTCCGCCAAAGAATTCCCTTCAAAATCAACCAAACGATAAACGCCCTTTTTTAATACCTCCTTTATGATGAAGGGTCAGAACCACATGGGTCGCCCTTAGAGAAAATCTGAGGACGAACAGACCTATCATACTGAGACTTGACCTTTGTGAGCCTCATTTTCCAGGGCTGCATCGCGATGCTACTCATTGAGCTGCTCAAGGTGTACTAATCGTTCTTCAAGTGGAGAAGTGTCTGGCAATAACTGTACTGCCAATTTGAGATATGGGATTTGACATTCGATGGGAAAGACTGCCTCCAGTCTGCAAACGAGTTGAAAAGGTGAGAAACCAGTTGCAGTATTAACAGATGTTCGGTAAGCCCATAATGCCGAGTATAACATCAAATGCCAATTTGACTTGGCTGATTTGATAGTTCGTTGTAGAATAGTCTTAAGAGTTTTTTTTATAGCTTCCACCTACCCATTATCTTGGGGGTAGTAAGGTGATGAATGCTCCTGCTGTAACCCAAGATTTGATGTTAATTTGGTCATCATTTGGTTATGAAAGTGACTGCCATGTTCAGTGACAATCTCTCCCAGGACGCCGAACCTTGCTATGATCTAGTTGAATAAGAAGAGATTTGCAGTCTCTCCATCATCTTTAAATGTTGGCATAGCTTCGACCCACTTAGTGAAGTAGTCGACAGCTACAATGATATAGCAGTGCCCCCTTGCTGACGGTGGGTTGCATGTAGTGTAATCAATCCCCCACTTAGTGAAGGGACCAACTGTGATGATAGGAAACATAGGAGTGGGATGTGCCCTCATCTTCTGAGAGAAGATTTGGCATGGATGGCACTTCTTGACCGATTCGATACAATCTTTGATAAGTGTCGGCCAGAAGTAACCTACTCGTAGAATATTTTGGGTTGTTGCCAACCCAGATAAATGACCACCACAAGCTCCAGTATGGCAATCGTTGAGCATGATGATGGCCTCATCATGAGTGAGACATCGACGTAAGATGCAGCCTACACCTCTCTGATAAAACGTATCATCGAGTATGAGATAATTCTTAGCCTGGTGGCATATCCGCTGACACTCGTCACGAGAAGAAGAGGTGGGGCATTTCAAAGTCTGGATATAGATAAGTATATCTCTATACCAGGGATCTGAAGATGCAATCAAAAACATATCTCCCCGGATAGGCGATTCCTCAGGCACAACGTCACCTGACTCAACCGGAAGTTCCGAAATAAGCTCTGAGAAGACCAATGACTTCTTGGACTTTGCGGAAACAAAGTCTAAGTCAAATTCTTGGAGGATGACTATCCATCTACTATTTTTTCCACCTATAACTCATCATGTCAACATGTACTGGAATGGATTCACGACAGCAATGACGGTGGTCTTGCGAAACAGAACATAGTGATGAAACCGTTGAACAGCATGAACTACCGCCAACGCAAGTTTTTTTATATGAGAATAATTGAGTTCTAGTCCTACGAGGCCTCAGCTCAGGTAATAGATCACGTATTATGAGAATGAATCGTCTTCTTGAACTAAAACCATGCCAATGGTTGACTCTGCAATAGTAAGATATAATAAGAAATCTTTGTTATAGTTAGGTGGTCGTAGCAGAGGTGCGGTTGTGAGGGCATGTTTTAATGCATCGAAAGAGCATTGAGAGGATTCGTTCCAGAAAAAAGGAATGTCTTTCTTTAGTAAACGCATAAATCCCTTGGTGATTTCGACATAGTTGGCGATGAAGCGTCGTAAGAAGTTTGCCTTGCCTTGTAGACTCTGAAGTTGTAGGATTGTGTGTGGGGGAGGCAACTGGATTATTGCCTCCGCCTTAAGAGGATCGACCATGATCCCTGTTGTTGATACGATGAAACCTAACAAACGTCCTAATGTTACGTAGAAGCTACACTTGTTTGGATTCAAGAAAATCCTAAAGTAGCGATAGCGTTCGAGGATTAGTTTAAGATGTGTGGGATGATCCGTTCGCTTGTGAGACCATGATGCTAAATCATCTAGATAGGCCTCGACTATATGTTTGAGGTCATGGAAAGCAAAAGACATGGCCCGCTAGAATGTGGCTCCATCATTTTTAAGGCCAAAAGGAATCTTACGATATGTGAATGTACCCCACGGACAAATGAATGTTGTTTTGTGTTGGTCTTCAGGTTTGATTTGGATTTGATTATATCCTGAAAAACCATCCATGAAAGAAAAGGATTCACAACCGGCACATTCATCAATGATCTGGTCAATGAATGGTGTTGGAAAACTATCTTTGGGACATGCCTTGTTCAAATCATGGAAATCGGTACATACACGAATCGTGCCTTGTTTTTTATTGACCAGCACAGGATTTGACACTCATTAAGTCAAATGGATAGGATAAATAAAACCTGCCTTTAGCAATTTCTCAACCTCAATCTTGATGGCTGCTGCTTTCTTGGGATTGACTGGAGGAAGTTTTTGTCGAACAGACTTGGCATCATGATACGTTGTGATTTCATGTTCAACTATTTTCGGATCAATACCTGGCATTTCCTCATAAGACCGGGCAAAAACGTCGCGGAATTCTTTGAAAAGATTCGTGTAAGTTTGAATTTCTTCAGGGGAACAATCCGCTCCGACAAAGACATTCTCCATGATGCCAGGGTTTCAGGAGATGTTGATGGGTATAGTTTCAGCGATAGTCTCCATATTTCCCTCAGCATAAATTTCTTGCGTAGCTAAGAGATTAATAGGACATGGTTGATCTCCCGTCATGGTAACGGTGAATTCTCCTGCTTTGATTCGGCTTAACTCTGGGAGAAAATATGATCTATGATGAAGATCTTCCCAAGGTTTGTCTGGACTAGTCATTGCTTCGATTACTACTTCGTCAGAAGGCAAGACTAAGTCTAATGAATCGACGTTAGCGAGAGAACCCTGAGCCCAAATAGGCTCTAGAAGTGGATCTAACTCTTGTGCAGGATTCAGATCAGAGTTAGCCGAAGCTTGCTGGACTAAAGAGTATGTTGCCTCAGCAGCAGATAAGGGCATGGACATGCCGGGGTGCCCTGTCTCATCCATCGTGGTTGATGGGGAAGGAAGAATCCAAGGATCCTCAAAGCAAGTCGTGCGAAACGACGAAACTTGGAAAATCTCAACCTTATGGTGATTAGATATAAATTTGATATCGTCATGAGGAGGTGGGTAATCAAAGGTACCCATCAAGGATGGGCACAAACCAACTTCTACGTTAACGACACCATCTTGAGGATTATCAATCATCGGGACCATGGATGCCCCCAAAGCTGGGTCAGGTCTCGAGAAAGATAGTTGATCAATGGTCACTATCCGACCCTCGTGTGGAAACAACAAGACTCGGAAAAATGTAGCAACCACATCTTGCATAGCATAAGTCCAACTCCATCCTAACAAGAGATTATAGTCGAGGGGAGCATCGAATACCTCTACTTCGACACACACGGTTTTCCCTCCTAACTACACAGGGAAAGAAGGAACGATGCCATGTGGTCGGAACGAATGACCGTCGAAAGTAGTGAGGAGAGTAGGTGATGGAGATAAAACAGGTTGGCCAATGGCCTTCCAGCATGCTAATGACATAACGCATGTCGAGGTGCCCTCGTTGACCACCATGCGGAAGATATTCTGAGTAAAAGTTTTCGTGGGATGAGCCACTACTATCTGAAATGCTACGTGGTAAGGCGGATTAGGTTTTAAGTCGGTTGTATCTAACATGATGGTGCCCAGATTACAAGTCTCAGTAGAGTCCAAAGTGGTTAACAAGGATTCCCTCTGGGAAGGGTAGCTTTGGAGGACCTCCAAAGCAGACATTGCACAAGGGGTTTGTGATAAATCTTCCACCACAGAGTAATTCTGGGCGGCCCTTGCGTTTGGGTTGTGAGAATTTTTTTAAATGCACCCTTTGGAATGTGTTTCATTGTTTATCCCAACGTCTTCTCAATCTGTAGAGGAAGAGATGGGATATCAACTTCTTTACCCTTCTCAGAAGCGCTTGGTTTACTATAGTCGTGCAGTCTAGTTGATATGAAAGCATCACCCCTAACCATATATACATTTGTGGATGAGGGATTGTTTGGAGGCGGGAAGGTTTCTTGGCTGCCCCCTTCTGTGCTTGTAGAGGCTTGAGTGAGATTTTGCCCATGTTGAAATGGATTAGTCAACACTGCTTGCGGTTGTTGTGTGACGAACTTTTGGGCCTCTGCAAGTCGAGGAAAAAGATGGGTCAGGTGGTCTTCTATGCACAAGTTTCATGGATACCTCGCCTTCCATTTTTTCGTGTTGTCTCTGCCAGCATTATCAGTGGGTTTTTTATCCCCCTTACCCTTCTTTCATTGTTTTTTCTTCCCTTCAGGCTACTGGGTGGCCTTTGGGTTAGTCGACTGCACGGAGTGTACTTCCGATGTTTGGGTAGGGGGAGCAGCCAAAGAAGTAGTTTGGTTGGCCACTGTGTGTTGTATGGATAATTGTTGCAACTGTTTTGTCAATTGCTCAGCGGGCTTGGTTTGTGCTCAACCAACAATACCATCGGCATGTGGTCCAGCTCTCTGTCTAGTTTTATCCAGTATCGAATGTGGCACATCTGGCAAGATGTTGTATAATAAACCAAACTGAGAATAGATGAGCTCAAACTGTTGAGCCCTCATGATGGCATCTTCCTCGGAGAAAACTCTGGATGTCATGACGTCTTTGGATAAATGTGGGACCAAAGACTTAAGGAACCACTCAAGCAGGAATGTTGGTGGGACTGGTACTTTGATTAAACTCTCCCAGTGTCTCCACTCTTGGATATGATCAGAGATATGGTCTATTGTTGTCTGTTTGAAATTGGTGAGAAGCTCTGTGCTAGCGTCGTATCTCACAGGTAACTGGAAATGGTTAAGGAAGGTCATCGCCAGTTCACCAAAAGAAGAGTATCTTGAGCGGTCGAGCTTGATGTACCATTTTGTCGCACTCCCAATAAGAGTACGTTGAAACAATCTCAATTGTACGGAGTCATCTTTCAATGAGTTAAATGAGCACCAAAGATGAAAGGTAGTCACATGATCACCTGGATCTTCATTAGGCTTGGCCTCGAACTTTGGAATGTCCGAAGGAAACTTCGTTGGCATAGGAGGCCAATGTGGATCATGACAAATAGGATCATTTAACAACCTTGTCAAATCTGGCAAGTGTAACGTCGCCAGGAATGGTAGTTTGAGTTGTTGTTGATAACCTGGGAAAAAGGGTCCTGGTGTTTGACTGGCACCAGGTTGCCAGGAAAAGTTTGGCTGCTAGCCCGGATTCTGATAGAAACCATGGCCCTGACTAGCGTAAGGATTTTGCATCTGTGGAGATATCATCGGCTGATTTCCCATAAAGGACATAGAGTGTTGGGCATGCATTGTATTCGAAGGACTTTGGGAAGGATTACCCCATGCCGGTCCTGCGGGGAAAGGCATAGTAGTATCTCCAGGGTTCCATTGACTGTGGAAAGAATTACCCCAGAACGGAACTCTAGAGGAGGGAACGGATCCTTGTCCTAAGTTCCAAGTTCCTGCTATGTGTGCCCCATCTGCAGGAATAGTACCCTGTGCAGGATTATATTGTCCAAAAATGGGGTTGCCCCCAGTCGAAAACGCGGTTGATGAGAATGTGTTGTTACAAAATGTCTTGTTCCAATAAAACGGTGTCAAACCTACCAGCATATTGTGCGAAGGTGTTCCTTGACTCCCTGCTCCAAATAAACTAGTGTGTGTAGGCTGCCCGACGGACTACTGATGCGGACCACCAAGTAAAGGGGACGAAGGAGGGATATGACCTCCTGTGTAAGGAAAAGTGTTAAAAGGGACAGGAGTGCCCCCAAGTTGACCTTGCAGAGAAGCACTAGAGCTCCTTGCCCCCAGACCCAAAGTCTGTAAAGTGGAGTAGGTTAGTACAGGGATTTAACCCGAACTAGGCATATTGTATGAGAACGGAGGGCCTGTCGCACTAGGTGTGAAGGGGGTTGTGTTCGCCACCATAGACAGGTTCAATCCACTGTGCGACGTAGTTGTGGCCGAGACCATGGTGGCTCAGACCAACAATGGTATATTAGGAGATGACTCTCCTGTGGTAGCAACTATGGTGGGAATTGAAGAATTCCCAGAAGGGGTAACAACATTTGTTTCCATTGATGTGTGAGGCACTGTCTGGCATTCGTGAAATTGGATTGGTACAATAAACGGTGCCAAGATATCAGTGGTTGGGGTTTCAACCGAGACAAGAGTGGTTGCTTCAAGGTCCAAAATAGTTGATTCCTCCGGGAGTTGTTCAGGCACAAAGGTTTGTAACTCGGTCGCTTCAAAAGACCCTTGTTGGTCTAGCTTCCACCTTAATGGTGGCAAGGGTGGCTCCAGTGTAACTGGCGGCAGGCCAAGAAGCCTTCGTGACCGGCGGATCTCGGGATCCTCCACTGTGTGAGAAGATCCAAGACATGCTAAGGTATTCTAAACATTCAAAAGTAACACACACTAAAAAGAAGCCCCTAAGAGATAAGACAAGCAATCACTAAACTATTTGGAAGAACGGTTACAACAACCAACACTAGAGCAACTTACCGATGAAAGTGAAACTCGAACATGGAAGCACCCTCCGGGTATACTCTGCAAAGCGTGGCCCAATGTCTGTCCTAGGTACCGCGGTATAACCCCTGCAGTCACCTGTGTATGTCCTTAAAAGGATTGGAAACTAGGTTGCCAGCACATGAACAGTCACCAGGCGGGTACAGTCGAAAATTGGGTAGACCACAATGAGCAGGGTATCGAGCCCAAAACCTGTCAAGGGTATTGAGAGAAAATGGTCTGGAAGACAACTGAGGACCTCGAATGGATTCGAGACCCACGAAGCCCCATGGAAAATTCAAACGACGGAATCCCAAAACAAGCCCTCTATATGTGTTCTCCACTACGATTGGTCCGGCTTTGGAGGGGTTATCTCCGCTACCTTTCCGCACACGACCTTGTGTTTATCCCTTGTGTTAGAGGGGGGTCCCAAATAAATTCCACGAAACTGGACTTAGACACTCCCTATCTCAGACTCTATTGTTTGGTTTTGAATGGCCTTGAAGAGTTTCCTCTCCAACCTAATCCAAGGCCCTAGTCTTGAACTAGGTTGTGAACCCTACAAACATAAAAGTCTAGTAGATTTTAAAATTAGCATTGATTTTATGGATTTATCTTACGTCAAGGGGTATGAGGGTGAAACTAATGATGTGTAAAATACGAAAGCAAAAAATGAATGAAAAAGCTAGAAACAAAAAACTTTTACTAAATGCAAAATTTCAACAACTTTTCTCAAAGAAAGATTTTTAAATTTTTCAAAGATTTTATACAGCAAACTCAAAGGAATTTTGCTTGACTACGAGCTACTTATGATCTAAGTGAACTGCAAAAAACTTGTGAAATAAAAGACTTTTCCCTAGCTAATGATGCAGAAACACACTCTTCAACCAAAGAAGAAAATGAGAAGAGATTTTTTTATTTTATTTAAGTGCTAGTAAAGAAAAAAAGGGAAAATACCAACAAGCAAAAAACCAAGAAAAACAATTCTGGCTTAAAGAGCAGATCGCAAAGAATCAGATTGAAAAATCACACAAAGGCAATTGAACAAACAATGACTCTCACGCTTGTCTAAAAACCATAAAACAAAAAAAAACAAAAAAAAAAAATCTGTCAACTATTAACTGAGAAAAAGTAGGCTAAGGGTAAGATGAATCCTAAGCTATTGACTGTTCAAACATAGATTCAAACACCTGAGAGGAATACTTCTTATCAAAGGAGGGGATGACTGCCCCACCCTGAACAAAAAGTAGCCTATACAAGCGCGCGACTGTCACTTAAACAGCACGCATGAAAACGCGTGATGAACAGAGACAGAGAGCGTGTACACACAGGATGACCTTGTACAGGTCACGTGTATATCTAAATTCTAAGGAAAAATATGAAAATAGATAGTCTAGACCAGGAAGAGGCCTCTGGTATTGATAACCAGGATCTCTTGAAAGCTTGGCTACTTTTTCTAACATAAAAACAAATAATGCAAGGAAAAATAATAAGGCAAAAAAAACCAATCTGAGATAGGACTGTTAACCAGCAAGACTCAGACAGGATTTCAGAAAACCCCTTGAGAATGTGTGATTATGATAGGGAAGAGGAGGACTTCCGCTAAGGTTCTCTAAACTCTTACACGCTACTGCTATCTCTACAGCTAGCGTTCACACGCAGGCTGTCATAGGATAGGGCGCGGGTACACGCGTTCAGGCCTTCTGCAAGTCGCATGCACCTTTGTGTGTCCTGAAAAATACAGTCAAGAAAAAGTCATGGAAAGATGGTATGGAAAACCAGACTCCCTGCTAGCTCAGACCTTACAGAAAAAGACAGGCAAAGAAAAAATAGAAAACCTAGTCTTTAAACTACCCAAAAACTTAAATAAATTCAGGAACCCTAAAGAGTATTTTCCCCAGTATGGTCGCCAATTCTGTTGTTGGGAAAAACACCCTATGGACTAGAAAATTAGGGCCTACTTTGCATGCAAATTTGACTGAATAGAAGCTACTTTTTTACCTACATCCCAAGATTTAAATCCCTTTTTCTCAGTAAATGCATGGAAAAGGACCACCTACCTTATTACCGGCGTTCAATGTCGATCCTCCATTGTGCTTGACTACTTGTTCACAATGCTCCTTCCAAAGATGACCTGCACTCAAGAAAAACAACAACTATGCATGCATGCTACTTCTATACTCGAGGGCTAGAAATCAAGCATAAATTAATCAAACCATAGACAATTCATGAATTGGGACGGGAAAAGCATTCTCTTTATTATTTAAAATAAGACAACTTACAAAAGATGAGACCGACCACTGCTCCTTGAACCTGATCCTGGGCTCCTCTTCTTTTGTCCTTCAACTGCTTTGCGTTAAATCTCCTTTGGCATGAGGAAAGGCTAAAGGGTTGGGACAATGGATTACGTAAATGGGTAGAGCTTATTCGCTATATTTTTTCCTTCTCCAAATGGTACCCCTACCCCTTCTTTTATAGGCTAGAAGGAGCTAGGGTTTTGGATGAACCCTCGGCCATGCATGGCCGAGAGTTTCAGTTAACTGACCCATAGCTTTTTGTTCCATCGGCAACTTTCCTTTTTTCGTGCTTTGGTAGGTACACGCAGGCTGTTGTGAGTCAGCCAGCGTGTACACGCGTGCAGTAATGGGTTAGGGCGCGTGGGCCTTTACACAAGAGGATTTTCAAAGAGTTGTTCAGCAGAGTTTTGGAAAAGAAGGTATATGAGTTGGTTTGATGTCAGGTAAGCATGTGTGGTGCAATTTAGGGTTATAACACCCACTAACTCTTGATCCCCAATCCCATGACCCTAGTAACCCACTAGTCATATTTGACCATCGTTAACTATATTGACCATGGTTGATGCATGACCCCATGAACCTCCTAACTATTTAATCCCACTGAACCCATCTCATAACCCCTTGACCCACTAACTTCATAGAAACATACCCACTAATCCATTAACTATGTAACTTACTAATCCCTTAACCCATGACCCTCCTATTACATTCACTCTAGTAACCAACTAACCCTTCACCCTTATTGATGATATTGATCTCCATTGACCATTGTTAACCATGATTGAGCATAATTCATCATGTTTGACTATAGTTGACCATATTTAACGTGGTTGACTCATATTGACCATCTTAATAACCTACACTTGTTCTAAACCTGCAACTAGCACACTAGTTTCCATTAAGGCCTTAAGGAAGATTTTCTCATGATACCATTTTACTACTCACTTGGCATCCAACCTTTCAAGTACTCAATGCTCCGACACTGAAATTTTCTTGATGGTCCCAAATATATTCTAACCCTTTACACACTACAATCATTTACCCCTATAACTCATGACATGAACATCACACCCTAAAACATTCTAACCACTAACTACTATGACCCCAAACATACCTTGCTCCATAATTGACATGACCCCAAACTCACTAACCCCTGTACACACACTTTGATGCTAGCCATTATGGTCTCAGACACACTATGTAAGTATACATAGTCACCCCTTTATCCCCTTACACACTATAATCCCAACCCCTTTGACCCAAGGCATGGCAATTGAATCCTGAAGCACTTCAATCCTTGACTACTTACTCATCATTTTTGGCTCCACATCTGATCGTTGTTCATGCATAAGTACTTCATCCTTTTGTTATTGTTACATCTATGTCCATTTTAGGTTTGATGTAGTCAAAAATTTCACTTCTTGTCTTTGTTATGGTGAATTCTTATGCTTTCATAAGTCATGTTCTGAGTTCCTGCAATTGTCTACATTCAAGACATTAATTAATTTTACCATCATCTCATTGGAATAATAATAATGTTTGATAATAATGAAAAAAAGAATATGTATACCAATGGTTGAAATAATTATTGCATATATTATTTATCAACTATCATAAGATTATTGAAAGTGTCGAGTTTACTCTACAATGAAAACACTGCATTCACTAAAATATGTAATATACCCTGCTATTACAACACTTCTCAAATAATATCATACATGAAGACAAACATTGCATATTTGGTTGTTTAAGTAGGGTTGAATTAAATTTTGATGATGATGAGTATTTTGGAAAATAGATTGAGCAAAATTTGAAGTAGTAAAAACTCATTCATGTTGGGTAAAACATTGGTCGCAGAGAAATGCCATTCAACAATTATCGAGCAAGAATTTCATCTTCAGTGGTCTCTTAATTGAACTTTAAACTCCGCAGAAACTTTAAAAAGTTCAGTGAATCAACGATGGGCTTTAAACACTTTTTTGAAGTGACTTTCCCACTTTTGATTTTGATCAAAGTAATTTTCTTCTCCAATCATCCAAAGCATATTTTTCATTTTTTAACCTTCGTCGGAGTGCACTCTTGACTTTTGATCAAAGTTAGAGTTTCACCTTGGGCAGAGTTCGAAGGAGTTAGAATTTTACTTTCCACTCCAATCAAATTCAAAGTTTAACTTATAAAAAAAAAATTAGAGGACAATTTCCACTTTCAAATTTCACTTTCAGTGGAGTTCAAATTTCACTTTTGACTCTAATTAGAACCCAAAGTTTAACTCCATAAACATTTTTAGTGGAGGATTTTCACTTTGATATAAATCAAAATGTGTGCACTCCTCCGATGACTAAAAGCCATCACGGAAGACTTCCAACTTTTAGCGGTAGAGAAAATGGATTTTTAACTTTGATAAAATGAAAACCTTACTCCAATGCACAATTTGAAGGTTATTTTTAGAAGCTTTTGACTTATAGTTTTTTGAAGTTTTCAAAGAATCAAAACGCAAACATGTTCATGACGTTACATGATTTTATGGGTATGGTAGCAAATGGTTGTAATTTTAATTCAGGGGAAAAAATGACTCTAAGAGCACCATTTCTAGATTCAAGTGTTAATTTTGGTTTTTTTAACCCAAAATATAATTTTCTTCATAGAATTTTTATTTTAAAATCATAGTTCTTATTAAATTGGTAACCATGTTTTTATTATAAATTATCACAACATTAAACTTTTCAAACGACATATATTATGAAGTTCCTATCGGACAACTTTAATGTTGATCGGTGAAGT
>SNQJ01S0054238.1:13536-34114 GCA_010110895.2 Picea sitchensis | reverse complement strand
CAAGTGCTATTTCTGTTGCTATTTCGTATATCATTTCTGTGTATTGTGAAGATTATGCTGGATATTTCACTGTTATTCTGTTATTTCTAGCATTTCGTTTCTGTTCTGCATATTTTATATATCTGGTATCTTGCACATTCTCAACTCTTGTAACTACGGGGTCGACATACTATAAGGCGTTATTTCTATCGGTTCAACCCTCGGTTTTAGTTCTATGAAAAAAATTCCAATTCCCTCTCTGGCAACATCCCCAGTAACTCTTCAGGGAAGACGTCTAGAAACTCTCTCACCACCAAAAGGTGTTCTAGACCTTTTGCTACTCCCTTCACATTTAACGCAAGGATCACATAAATCTTACATCCCTTGCACAAGATCTTTCATAGTTGTAAGGAAGAGATGAACCTCAGGGAAACTCCCTAGTTCCGACCAACAATCAAGCATCTTTGACCTTCATCATCGAACAGGCTCAATTGTGTCATCTTACAGTTGAGTATCTCCTCATGCAATTCCAACCAGTCCATATTGATCATGACATCTTAAGATCCTAAGATCATGACGTACAGGTTGACCCTGGTGACCAACTCTCCTAGGTTAAGGCTACAACCCGTAACCTTCCCTCCAACCTTTTGTTTGGCTCCCGAAGACATTTCTACAAAGCCAAAATCATCCTCTTCAACTGCCTTTACCTTAATCCTTTTTAGCGTTTCACCAGAAATGAAACTCTTGGTAGCACCGAGATCTATCAAATACTAAGGGTTTGGTCAGTGACGATACATGACGTCTCGAGCACAATCGACTGGTGCTATGCCAGGAAGTTATTCACCACTGCATGAATATGATGGGCCTTGCCCAAATATCCCATGGTAGTGGGTCCAACTGATCCAGATGCTCCGGGTCTCTCATGGAACCGTTCCTCAAACAGTTCCCCATGACACATCTTCAACTTCCATGTTCAATTGTGGTAGGAGCGTCTTCCACCATAGAAGAACACTCCCCTTCAGTTGAAAGACCTCCATGAAGAACTTCATGCTGGAGGTCATAATCATGAAGTGTGAAGAAAATTGCCTTGCTCTACAGCCATGCCTCAAAGGCACAGCCATCTACGACACTCATGGACTCGAGAACTCATCTCTCTCGAGTTCTCGGTGGATGCTAACGGTACTAGCTGGGACACTTTGTAGACCCTCAGGGGTACAAGTGCCCTGGCCTCATTTCAGTACAGATGGTGAATCAAGGCCTCTGAAAATATCTAGAAGGACCTTGTCAGACCATCATCATCCATTACAAAAATCAGATCCATCCCAAGGAATTGTTCCTCCCCTTGGGGGTTAGACTCTGAGGGCGTGGACACTTCTGGAGGCGTCACACCTCCTTCCACGACACCACACTGCTAACCTTGTGTGTCCTCTAAACGATATCACCACATGGACATATTAAAGTTTTTTTATTAGCGCTAGGTTAATACTCAAGGGTTTATTGCAGTGGAATGCATGGTGATCCATAGTCGTAGGGTTGAACCCGCTCAGATACCATATGTAAAGACCTCGCTCGTTATGGCTACATGCGATGCGTAACAAGTGCAATTTTTTTTTTTAAGAGGGAAGGAAACAATAACAATAATTAATCAACGCAGCTTGATGACAAACACAACACACATAATCCAAGCAGCATGCATCATAACGACCCAGCATACTAGTGTGTTACACCATTGGATGTAACATACGAACATCAAGTAGACAATTAAAATGAATACCCTCTCATTCTACCTTGTAGGGTTAGGACCTCGAGGACACATAAGAAACATCAATCAGTCCAACACAACAACTTCCACAATAAGTAGCCAGAACTCTCCCGGTGAAGGAGAGACCGCTATTAAACGTTACCAACAGGTACAACCTCAAAGAAAAAAAACAACATCGTCCACAACGGAGGCGCATGATCCTAAGTCAGGTTCCATATGCAGTTATTGATCAACGTGTGCAATGACCCAATCAAGGTTCCATGTCCCCACAATGCGACCAAGGTGCTAGGGACCCATGCGCAAATGAAAACTTCTCAACCTTCCCATGGCGGGACGCCAATCAATCCCAAGTAATAGTATTGACGTCACATGTAGCTAGAATCCTCTCAACAATACTATAATAGAAGTAGTTTCTATATTAACTCTCTATAACTATAGCTCTATAAGTATTTTACTAAAAGTAGTATTGACCATTTCAATACCTCAACAATTTTACGTTAGAAGTAGAGGCTATAATACTTTGCTTAGAATCCAGCTCAGTAATTTTTTATAAATTATTTTACCTTTTAGTTATCGTGTCATTATTTTCTACGTGATTGATTTTTATTACCTTTCCATTTCTTTCTTTTACGATTTCCATCAGTTACCTTTGTTTGTTGAGTAATTAAATTACTTCAACGCTGAAATGTTTTTTTCTACATCTCATTTAATTCATCACAGAACGTTTCACCTAATGGTGATATTTACTGCAATAAGCTATATTATCTATCAACTTCAATCTTATGAAAATACTTCAAGGTTGTTTATGTCAGTTCTTAATTAATCTTTTGACCATTTTGGTTGGAGACACTCTACAATATTGGTGCAAGAAAGACGGTGGTGGTGGGTATCAAACCCATTGGATGCACTCCATTCCTGCGATCCATTAACTTTATAGTGTCTGGTGGCAATGGATGTTTAGACTATGAAAAAAACCTTGTTAGAGGTTTCAATGCACAAGAAGCGAAATTGATCAACCAATCAAATCGAGATATGCTTGGATTGATCATTGTCCATGCCAATACCTTCCACATCCTCTACGACATTGTTGTCAATCCACTTAAATACATTCAGTTAAATATAATAACATTGTGAAACTATAAGATCCATAACTATCAGTGATAATGTTTTATAATTGTTGGCACAGGGGAAGACCCAGGGTTCAACACTACAACAACGCACCAACAAAACCCTAACTACCAGCCCTTTCCGCAACACCTGCAAAGTAGATGAAGTCTCACTCGATGTAGAGGCAGGGGTGGTTGCATGACCCATATGTCTGCAACCTTAGCTGGGACACAAATCTGTGATTCTAACACTTAACAGAGCACTCAACAGTTAACATTCATCAATATCCAGTCTTATTTACAACATGGTTAAACCCTAATTACAGAGTGTCACAGTATTCATTCTGATCTACTATATTCAAGCACTAAGCATATCCACATAGGCTAGATCTAGTATTCATTCATACTATTAAGCACAGAGCATTAACATATCTATATACCATTCATCTACATCAAAGCACTAAGAAAGTTATCATATAAGCACATCAACACATTGCACAAATAAGAGCAACAAAGAATATACGTGGTTCACCCCCACCTTGGGGATATGTCCACCAACTCTTTGTCTTCTTTATTATCTTTGGTCAAGCTTCTTATAGGCACATAACATCCAAGTTCTACTCTAGAAAAGATAGGAGATCTGTGCCCACTCCACCAGATCCTCCTTCTTCTCGCTAGGGTATATCACCAAGCCTTCACACAGTCTCTTACAGTTACTTGCACTAGCCTTGCAACCCTCACACAGTATGCACAAAGAACTTACAACTCTTGATCACACAGATCCAAATCTAGCACTTAACACACTGACCTCTTCTTACATCACCTAGATATCTATTTATACATACAAAATAGGCCTAATCATGGGTAAACCCATGGGCCGACATCCCATACCCATTACATAATCCCAAATCCCAAAAAGGGCCCTAAAAGGGGATGACATCCCATGATCTCCTCTTTGTCTTGCGCTCCACCTTCGAAAGCATGTTGAAGTCCCAAAAATAGGTCAAACATGACCAAGGCTCCTCAAAAATTGGTCAAGGGCCAACAGACCCCCAACACTCACCTATGACTTGTCCCGAGTCACTCTCATCTGACTAGTTCTGCTTCAAAAGCCTCGAGCTTGGATTGAGCTGCTTCGACTTGTTGTGCCACGACCTTTTGTTCAGCGAACTCTTGTATGACTACTTCATTGATAGGTCCCTCTAGGCATTGTTCAGTTGCAGTGATGACTTGCTCCAGTTCTGCTCCTCAACCTTCAATCTCTGTGAACATTTGGTAAGCCTTATATTGTACAGGTTGGAGCCTTTGAGTCACTTCCGTGACTTTTCTATGGATAGTGTGGACCTACTTCTAGGCAGTGTGCTGCTCCTGGGATCGCTTCATTATTTCCACAACTGGCAGAGGCTTCAACTACACCTGTATTGTCTCTGCTTGATACTTCGCCTCTTGGAGTTGCAACTCCAATGCCTTCAGTTATAGATTCTCAATGAGTTTCCCATAGGTCTAGGCACTGCGGTCAATGAGTTTATTACATTCCATGGCGAGGGATTTGATTCCCTCAACTGTGCTTCGAGCAGTTGCTTCTCTTTGATCCCTCACATCCTACGGGGTGTTGGGCATTGTGTGGAGCTCTAAGTTTACTATTCATTGTTGTATCTACTAAATAGCTTCTACAAGCTTCTCTACCTGATGTGTGACTCAGTCTTATGCGTGTGGCTCTAATCCTATCACAGAGCGGGGTGCTCTGTTGACGACTTCCTTCACTTTGAGTTTCTCTACGAGAAACTATTCTTTTTCTTGTTGCATCTGGACTTTCTCTTCTTCAAACTTTGCCTGGAGAGAAACATTTTCCCATTTTTCAACTCTACGTTTTTCTATTATTAGGATTTACACTTTCTTCAAGGCTTAGGGGGCTTGTTTTGTTTCTTCTTGAGTGTGACGAAGGCAAGCTTCGACCGCATCGGTTAGTTGATGGAGTTGGGATGGCTCATCTCCCAACTCTAGTTCTCCTGATGGAAGGGGTGCAATGGAGATTGCGCGACTGGACTGAAGGGCCTATTGTACCCCTTGGAGTTCAACCTCAATTCTATCATACATTTCCTCCTTCTTGGCTTCTTGTTTCTCTATGATTTTCATTGAAGCGTCGTTTAGAGCTGTGATGATGAAGTCAAAATCATTGGCAGTAAGCACAGTCTTCATTTTGGTCACGGTGGCTTTCGATTTCTTCTGGGAAGAAGGTTTCAGAGGAGAAATCTTCCTCTTCTTCAAGGGATCAACCTCATCTTTGGGCGGTGTTACTTCGCCTTTCTTCTATTAATCTCCTTTGTCTTTTATTTCTTCCACTTCGTCATCACCCCCTATGTCAGGTGATACTGAAGAAGTCTTTCATAAGGCACTGCTTAAATATTTGACCTCTTCAATCTTCTTTGATCTACTGGGCCCGTGTGTATCATGTTCTTTATCCATGGTCATTGGGTTTTCAGGGTCAGACATCTCTGCAGGGTCTACGAGAATAAGGAGGTTTGCAGACCAGTCCTTAGTGATTTCCTCCAGGTCTTCTTCCGTGAGTTTGTAGTACGACTAAAGCTACTCCTTATGTTCATTAGCTCGCGCTGTTATGTAAATGAAGTGTCGATCTGTGAAGAACTTCATCAGGGGTCAAAACCTCTATAGGGTGTTCTGATTCATGAGGGGTTCAACTTCGATGGATCTCTTCAGCTGAAGATAATATGTATGAAAAACAACATTCGACTACCACTGTTTTTTCATATCACTCAAGTACCATAGTGTAGTGAACTTCGCAGCAAGCGGCTCGAACGGTTTAATATACAAAAAGTTCACACCTTATGGCATCTCCCAGGCAAGAAAGGCGATGAGGATCAAGAGCCATCTAAATTGAAACTCATAGCCCTGATCTTGTGCTTCGTGACAGTCTAGTTCCATGTTATTAACTAGGTACTTCACCCAGTTCATCTGTAAGCCTTCCATGCACTTCCCTGCGAGGTCAATGACAAAGCCTATGACCTGCGTATTTTTGTTCTTCCTTACTAACTTTCTAGTTATTAGCTGGCAGGCTAGGTGCACTACATCATTCTGGATGGAGGCTACCTTGTATCCTCACATCCCCTTTTCAACATCATCGTATGTATCTTTAATATTCTGTGCTAGTGCACGATCTATGGCTTTTCCTAGATAGAACTCCTATGGGTTAGGTCCTTTCATACTTAATCCGGTGATCCTATGGATCAGTGTCGGATCGACTATAATCTAGCCATAAGTAACTGCCATGGTAACATGAAAGTAATATATTGACACATGTGTTCACTTCATGGTGCCTTCCGAAGTGTGGGATCTTCATTACATTCAACAGAGTAGACTACACGAGGTTTATCATCCACAGTTGGAGGATTATCTTTGAGTTCTTCCCCTTCGTCTTGGCCAAGTATTTGTACAAGGAGAGAATTCTATAGCTCTTGTGATCTCCAAGGTTGAAGTCACTGAACTTCAACGGTGTGATCTTGTCCTGCTGTGCACGAACTGCATGTATCCCCTTCGGGTGGTACGCAGTAACCATGGAGTACTCGAAATATCTTGGCACTCTATCTCAACTCACCACGCCGGACAGAGGTGGGATGTAATTGATAAATATGGTCGAGATCATCTTCGCATTTTCTAGGTAATATATGTGTTTGGTTCTCTTTTCCACTGATGGTCGGGATGATCTAGCTCCAAAAGTAGTCGACGGAGAGGCTTGCACTCCTCTTGTCGATGATGCTTGAATACTTGCAGACATTTCTCTTTTAGTCATTAGGTCAATGAGAACTTCTTCGATAATTTTCTCTGCAGCACTGAGATCGTGTGACATGCACGCTCGTGGTTGAATATCTCAAACTCAAAGAGTAACTAGTCAATGCGATGGGATGGATGGAATTAGCACGATGATCACTGTGTGAAATCAACTAGTATACAGATTCAAATTCACGGTTAGAAAAAGTGTTATTGTTGCGTTGCACAACAATATAAATAGATAACAACACAACAAATCTCTTGCAACATGTGAGAAGCCTTCATTAACTCAGTTATGTCCATTATGGCGCGGTCCCAACGGTTTGGTGGTGAAATTTCAAATCATAAATTCCTTTCTACCTATTCTGGCCATCGTTCTAATGGTTATACTATTCCCAACGACTATATTTCTTCGCCATGGTGAAGTGCCATGTGACATTGTTTTGATATCCTGGTGAAGTTCCAATTTTGCAAATTTTCCTTCTACGAAGTTCCCTCTTGAACTTTCTGTAAATTTTCGGTCTTAACTCTCTTCTTACTTATATTGCAGGCCTTCTTTCTAGTGAGCTTCATCTCGGTATTCCTTTTTCTATTATGATTCTTATCTTCTTTCGGCAGAGTAACTTCGCGTTGTTGAGATTCTTTCCTAGAAATAAGGGGTAATACTTCATTTGTATATGGAATAGGTACTTCAGTCTTTTTTGGGTCTTCGAGTGTTCTTCCCACTTCGACATCCAAGTCTCTGGTTTTAAATAGCTTTGTTTGGTTTTGTTGTTCTTCAATCAAGTGTGTGATCCTCATAGTCATGAAATTTTTTAACTCTTGCTTCTTCTGCTCTAAGATTTCTTCTTCTTTCCTTTTGGCGTGTTCTCCTTCAATCCAAGGTTTTCCTAGTAACATATAAAATGGAGCATTGTTCTTAATAAATTTAACAACTTCAAATTCTTCCTCTGTATAATTTCCATTGGCATTCATAGATATCTGGGTGAGATTTCCACATAGGTTTATCATCTTTCCTCTGAATAACCCTATTATGCCCAATGAAGGAATCATTGTAGGTTTTCCTAGAATTTCCCAAGTTCTTTCTATCATAATATTCACCTGTGTTTCCTCATCCAGAACACAGTCAATGTCAAAGTCTCTTATTCTTACTTCAATGCATTATTTTTCTTTGAATATATCTGATAAGTTGATATGTCGGTGGTCATTCAAGGTTTCTTTCATCTGTAGCAATACTTTTTCCGATTCTTGTTGGGGTTCTTTCATAATATCAGTTACTTGACCTTTCTCGTGGTCTCCTTGTCTCATATTCATCCTTTCAAGCTTGGCAATTATTCTAGGGAAATCCAAAACTTCATATTCCATAGCTTTGCAACAGAGGCAACTAGGTCTTCTTCCAGGGCATTCCTTAGCAAGATGTCCTGGTTTTCTGCAACTGTAACAAAGGGTTAATCCTCTCTTTCTCTTAAATGATCCCCAACCTTTCCTGTACTGTGCATTAGGATCATGGTAGCTAACCTGTAAAATATTATTTCTAGGATCCTGCATCCATTTGTTAGTCCAAACATTCTCTCTATGCATAGGTATAACATATCTTTCACTATTCTTATTAGATCCATTCATATCAAGTCTTCTTTTATCTATCAGTTCCCTAGTTTTCAAGCTAGGACAAATATTATCAGACATACTTAGATCCATACTTTAGAAACAAAAATTTCCACTAATCGTATCTTCAGCAGAGCACAAAGCTTCCAGATTTAAAACTTTTCACTATTCTTACCTTTATCAGAGAATAAAGCTTGCATATCTTACCTCTTTTCTTCAGATCTGACCCTTCTTGGCATAGATCTTCACAGATCAAGTAGAATATTGCACACTAGAGCGTTAGATCTATGCACAGATATTTCATAATTTCAGGTGAGGTCTTCGCAAAGAGCTTCTTCTTCCTCAGTTCCCAACAATCACAGTTTCAGGTCAGATATTTGCACAAAGATTTTTCTTCCTCAATTCCAAACAATCACAGTTTCAGGTCCCAACAACAAAACTATTTTTTGGCATAGGGGCAGACCCAAGGTTCAATGCTACAACAACACATCAAAAAAACCCTAACTACCGGCCCTTTTGGAAACACCTGCGAAGCAGATGAAGTCTCACCCGAGGTAGAGGCAGGGGTGGTTGTAGGACTCAGATGTCTGCAACCTTATCTGGGACACAAATTTGTGATTCTAACACTTAACAGAGCACTCAACATTTAACATTCATCAATATCCAGTCTTAGTTATAGCACGGTTAAACCCTAATTACAGAGTGTCACAATATTCATTCAGATCTACTATATTCAAGCACTAAGCATATCCACATAGGCCAGATCTAGTATTCATTCATACTATTAAGCATAGAGAATTAACATATCTATCTACCATTCATTTACATCAAAGCACTAAGAAAGTTATCATATAAGCACATCAACACATTGCACAAAGCAGAGAAACACAACATATACGTGGTTCACCCCCGCCCTGGGGATACTCCCACCAAATCTTTGTCTTCTTTATTATCTTTGGTGAAGCTTCATAAAGGCACATAGCATCCAAGTTATACTCTGCATAATACATGCGATATGCGTGCACTCTGCCATATCCTCCTTCTTCTCGCTAGGGTATAGCACCAAGCCTTCACACAGTCTCTTACAGTTACTTGCACTAGCGTTGCAACCCTCACACAATATGCACAAAGAACTTACAACTCTTGATCACACAGATCCATCTCTAGCACTTAACACACTGGCCTCTTCTTACATCACCTAACTATCTATTTATACATACAAAATAGGCCTAAACATGGGTAAACCCATGGGCCGACATCCCATACCCATTACATAATCCCAAATCCCAAAAAGGGCCCTAAAAGGGGTCGATATCTTGTGGTCTCCGCTTCATCTTGCGCTCTGCCTTTGACAGCCTGTTGAAGTCCCAAAAATAGGTCAAACGTGACCAAGGCTCCTCAAAACTTGGTCAAGGGCCAACAATAACTATCAAATATCAATGTATAACTATGAATGTATAACGTTGTGTAAATATTAATGACTATAAATATCAATGTATAACTATCAATTGATGACTATGACCCATAAATATCGCGGTGTAACTAGGATAACGTTGTGTAAATATCAATAAGATATCGTTGTCTATTAATTTTTCCACTTCCTAACAATATAAATTATATCGCTATCCAATAATACAGGTTACTGTATCTATCACAAAAATCGTTGTCCAAATATATAAAAGTGCTTTCTGTAAAAACACATATACAAATATAATTAAATCATTGTCTATATTCACAATATATAATTCATTGTCCATAGATATTAAATTCATAGTCATTAAAAAATTGCATTCATTGTCCATAGACATTACATTTGTTGTCCATAGATATTACATTCACTGTCCATAAATATTACATTTGCATATATATAATTCGATGTCCAACCATATTAAATCGTTGGCTATTTTCATTATTTATATAATTGATGTCTACAAATTATAGCATTGATAATGTTGTCCTTCCAAACGCAGAGATAAAAATATGATAATTGTTGAGTTAAAAATATCATTGTTGTCTATTAAAGGAATTTCGCAGTGTTAAAAATATGATAGCTATGTTAAAGCATTAAAAGATGAAAAACAAAAAAGCAGTTAAAAATATCATTATTGTCTATTAAACAAAAATGATAGTAGTTAAACACGATAGCTATGATAGCTATGTTAAAAGTAGTTAAAAATGGAGATAACAACTCTATCAAATGAATTTTTCCAGGTAAAATTCATTGTGGTAATTTTGTAATCAATATATAATAAAAACGTTGTTACAGTATAAAAATCACAGTCACTATGTATTATAATAGCAGTCACTACATCTTAAAAATGCAGTCAATACATTACATCGCAATCAATACTAGTAAATCATAGTCAAATACCAAACCAATAACTGGGATTCATCATTAAAATCTCAAAGATGATACCAAACAAGTGTTGGGATTTATCAATAAAATCGCAGAGGTTATACCAATCATGCACTGGGTAATATTCCAAGAAATCACAGAGCTAATATGCCAAAAAATCGATCATAGGTGAATCGCGGAGATAATCATCCACAAGAAAAAAGAAGAAGAGATGAATCGATCAGAGATGAATCAACAAAAACACAGAGACTAATCGATCACACAAAGGTGAAAAGATCTGGGATTAATCATAGGAGAAAAACACAGAGATAAGTAAGGGTTAGATAACAGGGCGAAAATTATCCTTCACTTATTATCCATGCATAGAAAAGAAAGGCATTTGAGTCTATAGGTCTTTAAACACCGGAGTGATGACTGTCGATTCAGCTCCTGGCCGACTGCTCAGGAATAGACTAATAACTTAAGGGATAAGGGACAAAAGATGAAAACACAAATTTTCTTCGTAATAATCAATAAAAACAAATGCAGAGAAGTCATTGCAATCATAGGTTTGGTTCACCATGGGAAATCAATGCAAAATACAACGAGCAAAGGGGATTACAAATAATGAAGGAAGGAAGGTGAAAGAAATCTCATGGAAATGAAATCTTCAACCTAGCATAGAAAAATAACACGTGTAAACTAAATTTCATTGCAAGTAACAACTTTAATAGGCATACCTTACCCAAACATGAAATCTCCTAGTCATTATCCCATACGCGCTTTGTCCAACTCCCGCTTTCCATTCGATGTGACCTCACTGGTACCTCCCATCCAACGCTAGGGGTACTCTTCTTCCCCCTGAGCCCCCCAAGCCACAAAGGGGTCACACACACCACACTAGAGAACTGCTAGCACCCAACTCGCCTCGCAAGGTCGAGTTACCACTCATTACCTGAGCTAGGTATCCCAACTCCCACAAGAGAAAGTTCAATCAAGGTAAAAATTCAGCAGTATAATGTTACACAAAAATATGAGATACATACTCCTCCTCCTCCATCCTTTTTATAGATTTTTTAAGTAATTAGTTTCCCAAATTCTCATTAAATTCCCTTTTCAGTTAATTAATTTCGAAAAACCTCCCCTGTACACATGTCACCCATCCCCTAGTTGCACCAAAAAAATCAATTTTATTAATTAATTAAATATTCCTATTTCCCTCACCCACCTAAAAGAATTCCTAAAAATGCTCCTTGGTGTCCCAATATTCCCTTACAAATCTTAAATGACTTATGCCTTACTTAATTCCTAGTTAAGTTCATAATTAGCAAGTTCCCAAGGAAATATTCCTTACTAAGTTATACATTCAACTTTTTCTTTATGTTTCCCCTTTTCTTTAAGTTTCCCCTTTTCCCTTAAGTTTCCTATTTCTTGTAAGTTTCCCTCTTTTTCCTTGTTAACTAAAAATCAATTTAGCAAGTGTACAAAAAACAATCATTTATTCTTTTTCTTCTTTAATCCAAATTAAATTAGCAAGTGTAGATAAAACAACCATTTACCCTCTTTTCTTTTTAACTAAAAATTAAATTAGCACATGTAGATAAAACAACCATTTTCCTTTTTAACATTTTAATCCTCCATTATAATTTTGACTTTAATAAATAAATTTGAATTTCTTACCCCCCTTCTTGTTACATGTTTATTTATTATTATTATTATTTTTACCACATGTTCTACTTAGACCTAGGTTTTAGTTTCACTAGGTTGGGCGACATTTTTATTAGGGAAAATTGTTTTTAAATCTTACTTATCAAATCATTCATTTTAAGGCCGACTAGGTTTATTCACTTACCCGTTGAGATCGCGATGTGCCCTCAGGACGCATTACATGCTCCAAGGGTTCCACTCTCCTCTTTCCATTTTCCTTGCGCGACATTCCCTTCAGGATGCACTACGTTCTCCAAGAGTGCCACTCACCTCTTTCTGTTTTCCTTGTGTGACGTGCCCTTCAGGACACACTACGTGCTCCAAGGGTGCCACTCACCTCCTTCCATTTTCCTTGCATGACATGCACTTCAAGACACACTACGTGCTCCAAGGGTGCCACTTACCTCTTGACTGACTTTGGTAGACGTCAAAAACCCCTGGAGTCAATACTCCACCAGGTGATCTTGTGGGAGACTAAGGGCCTATAAGGAATAAGGCCCATGCCTTGTTGCGCTCCCCTTAGAGTCATCGTGAGTGACTACCACAGTCTTCCCTCATGGCATCGTGGGTCTTCTCGAACTAGGTAATTATTAACCTACACTTCGAGCCACAACGGGAGTGCTAGTAGGTTGTGGCAAGGATGTTGCCACACCTCTCCCTCAAAGTCTCAGGTTGTTTTGCGTGACCCCTCTACTCCACATGTGAGTCTGGTCGAAAAGTTATCGTCAGCCTGCATCCATCAACGAATTATGTCAGAAATAATAATCAATCATCATAACATATAATGATATGTACATGTGTCACATCAATAGCATTCAAACCCAACAGTCCACTCCCCAACTCAATCCAGAGTCCAAGGGGTTTCATTGATGCCCCTGCATCCTCAATGTCCAAAGTCATGCACATTCAGGAGAACCTGGTCAATAGCACCTGTCTATGTGAATACAACAAATTAACATATCATCAATTCATAATGTCTCATAATAAAAATCAAACAACCAATAGTATAATAATCTAGATCAATTGCAAGCAAGTGTCCTCAAAGAATAAGTTCTCTCAGTGCACGCAAGAGTGGGATTTTACAAAAACATTGTTCATACGCTTCAAAGAATCAGGAAATGCTAGTCGATACACTATGTGCCCCTTCTTTTACACAACCGTGAAGGATCCCATGAACCTAGGAGATATTTTAGCACCCTTTCCAAACTTGATCGAAGTCTGATGCAGTTTCACTCGCAAGAAGACTCGATCTCCAACTTCATAAATATGATCGACTCGACGCGCATAGACATAGCTCTTTTTTTTATCCTTCACTTCTTTTATCCTTTGTCTTATGGTTTTCATTTGGTCTTCCATTTCTTGGATCGTTTATGGCCCCACCAGGACCCTATCCTCAAGCCGATCCCAACTCAAAGGCGTCTGACATAGTCGCTCGTAATGAAGCTCGAATGGCACCATCTTAATGGCGCTTTGATAACTGTTGTTGTATGCAAACTCTACCACTGGAAAGAGTTCTTCCCAACACTTTTGTTGGTCCATCATGTACATGCATAACATATCCTCCAAGATTTAGTTCATCGCTCGGTCTGCCCGTCTGTCTCTGGGTGATAAGAGGTACTAAAGTTAAGTTAGATTCACAAGGCCTCTTGGAAACTCATCCAAAATTGTTCTGTGAACACCAATCCTCGATCAGATATAATCATTTTAGGAATGCCATGAAGCCTCACACTCTCATTGGTGAAAAATCTAGCAATGTCAGGTTCCTGATACGTCATACGCACATGAATAAAATGCGCACTCTTCGTTAGAGTGTCTACTACCACAAAAATCGAGTCATGTCTCCTTGCCGTTAGTGGAAATCCATCAATGAAATCCATCAAAATGACCTCCCATTTCGATTCTGGAATAACATGCGGATGTAGTAATCCTACCGAATGTCTATGTTCAACCTTCACCTTCTAACATTCTAGACATCTTGCCACGTAGTTGAGTACGTCTTCCTTCATTCCTTTCCATAAGAATAAGGGTTTAAGGTCGGCCCTCATCTTCGTGACTCTAGGATGAGCCATGTACACTACTCTATGAGCCTCGTTTAGGATCAAACGCCTCAACTCGTTGTTGGGCGGTACATAAATGCGACTTTTAAATCTCAATAATTCATCATTGTCCACCATAAATCCCTCAAATTTTGGTACCATCATTGTCTTTTGTCCGATAAAATCCTTTACCTCTTTGTACCAGTCATATTCACGTTGTAAAGTTAGAATATTTTCACGTAGATTCATCTAAAGAGGTATCACCAAAAATATGCACGGTCTCCGACTCAACGCATCAACCACTCTGTTCAATGTTACTTTTATGTAATTAATCTTGAAATCGTACTCGCTAAGCAATTCCGACCAACGTCATTGTCACGTGTTCAAGTAACTTTCTGTAAAGATGTGTTGTAAACCAAAGTGGTTCGTTTTTAGTTCAAATTTTCATCCAATAAGGTAGTCTCTCCATACTCTCAAGGCATAAACAATGGCTAACAACTCCAAATCATGCATCGCATAGTTCTCCTCATGTCTTCTCCACCTTCTCAAGATGTAAGTGATCACTCGATCGTCTTACATCAAGACTCCCACTTAATACTTCCTTGGATGCATTAGTGCATACCAAGAAATCCTCGTCCATGTCAGTGACCCTTAGTATCGGTGTTGTCATCAGCATCTCCTTGAGTCTCCAAAATTCTTCCACGCATTTCTCAGTCCAAACAAACATCTTTTTCTTCTTTTGTAATTCCGTAATCAGATTTTATATCTTTGAAAAACCCTCGAAGAACCATTGATAGTATCCCACTAAACCCATGAAGCTACACACTTCTGGGACATTCATCGGCGTAGGCCATTCCATAATAGCCTATACCTTTGTAGGATCCACAACGATACGTTCGTCGAAGATAACATGCCCTAAGTAGTGAATCTTTGATTGATAAGACAAGCATTTAGACAGTTTCCCATACAATTTGTTCTCTCGTAGACACTATAGTACCAAGCGCAAGTGCTCTTCATGCTTCTCCATCATTTGAGAATATATCAAAATATCGTTAATGAATGCTTCAACGAACTTGTCCAAGTATTCGTGGAACACCCCATTCATCAAGATCATACATACCCTAGGGGCGTTTGTGAGTCCAAAAGGTAAAAATGTAAACTCGTAATGTCTAAACCTCGTCTTAAAGGCAGTCTTAGGGATTTCATCCTCCTTGATCTGTAACTGGTGATACCCCGATCTCAAGTCGATCTTCGAAAACACCGTCGTGCCTTTTATCTTATCAAACAGATCATCAATCCTTGGCAACAGATATTGATTCTTGATCATTGCCTTCTTTAATTTATGGTAGTCAATGTAGATTCTCCATGACCCATCCTTCTTCTGTATGAAAATAACAGGTGCACCCCACAGTGACACACTTGGACATATAAGTCCTAGGTCCAACAAATCCTTCAGTTCCATTTTCAACTCCTGTAACTTTGGGGTCGATATCCGATAAGGCGCTATCGGTACAGTTCTCAGTTTTAGGTCGATGGTAAATTCCAATTCCCTCTTTGGCGAAATCCTAGGTAACTCCTCAGGGAAGAAGTTCGCAAACTCTTGCACCACGGGAAGGTTTTCTAGACCTTCCGCTACTCCCTTCTCATTTAATGCAAGTATTTCATAAATCTTACATCCCTTGCACATGCTCTTTCGTAGCTTCAAGGAAGAGATGAACCTCAGATATACTCCCTCGTTCCGACCTATAATCACGTGTCTTTGTCCCTTATCATCGACCAAGCTGAATCGTTTCGTCTGGATTTGATTACTTCCTCATGTTATTCCAGCCAGTCCATACCGATCATGACGTCATAAGACCCTAATATCATGATGTACAGGTTGGCCCTTGTGACAAACTCTCCCAGGTTAAGGTTACATCCCGTAACCTTCGCTCCAACCTTTTGTTTGGCTCCTGAATCCATTTCTACAAATCTAAACTTTTCATGTTCGACTACCTTTACCTTAATTATTTTTAGCATTGCACCAGAAAAAAACTCTCTGTAGCACCTAGAGATATCAAAATACTAAGGGTCTGGTCAGCAACGGTACCTGACATCTCAAGCATAGTCGACTGGTGCTCTTCTTGGCGGTTATTCACTACTGCATGAATTTGATGGGCCTTTCCCATATATCCCACGGCTCTCCACATGTCCAACACCCTTTCTTCGGTCCAATACTACTGTTACCTGAAGTAGAAGATGATGGCCCACCATCCTGGAACCATGGTCTGTTATACTGATTAGGCCTAAACTATTTTTTTTGCAGTCGACACTGTTGTTGGTCTTGTGGTCCTATGTAAGGAGTTTGTTGCTGAGGATCTAGTCGTCGAGGTGTAGATAAAGTGGATCCTCTCTAGATGCCACGATATCCTGGTGAATTTCTAGTTGGTGTATGATGTTGTTGTGCACCATATGACACATGTCCCTCTGGTCTCGCTGGAGTCTTTCTCTAACCCCTGTTGATAAGCTCCTCCTCTGCTATGAGGACCTTTTGGACAACACCATTCAAGGTTTGAGGCATCATAATCCTAACCCTTGCACGAATGCTGACATTAAGGCCGAACATGAACTTTTTGATCTTAAGTTTCTCGGTATTCAAGTGTAGATCATATCGAAGCAGCTCCATAAAATGAGCCTCGTACTTGGGCACCGCATGGATGCCCTATCGCAAGGCGTTTAACTTGTTGAGATGATGCTCAATGAATTCCTCATATAGATACCTCTCACGGATCTGTTCCTCGAACAGTTCCCATGACACGTCTTCGACAACCATGTTTAATTGTGACAGGAGCATCTTCTGCCATAGAAGAGAGCTCCCCCTTAGTTGAAAGACCTCCATGCGGACGTTCATGTTTGAGGTATAGTTGCGAAGCACAAATAAAATCGCCATATTCTCCAACCATGACACGGTGGCTGTGTCATATGGGGCACCAAAGAACTCAGGAAATTTTACCTTCTCAAGTTCGCGGTGAATGCTACCTGTACCGACAGGAGTGCATGGTGGACCCTTAAGAGGTTTCGATGCCCTAGCCTCATCTCTATCCAAATCGATGATCAATGCCTCATAAATTCTCTGAAAGGACCTCATCATCCCAACCACATCACCCACAACTATATGTTCATGCCCGACAACATGTTCATCTCCCTGGGGGTTAGACCCCTCAGGCGTGGATGCTATTGGGGGCGTCACGCATCTTCCCCTAGCACCCCGTCGTCTGCCTCTGTGGCATCCTCTAACCATGATTACCTACATGAATACATATCAATTTAATTAGAGACATTATAATCAAATATCTAATCAAGGAAGCCATAGTTATCCCAAATCGTGGATTGAACCAACTCTGATACCATATGTAGCGACCCCCGTCGTTACGACAACATGCGACGCATAACAAGTGTTTTTTTTTTTTTTGTTAAAGAAGGAAAGTAACAACGACAAACAATTAATCAATGCAACTCGATGAAGAACACAACATATGCAATTTAGGAAACAGAAAACATAATGACATAGCATACTAGCACATCATGCCACTGGATGCAACATACGAGAACCAATCAGAAAGAAGAAAACAACTACCCACTCGTCCTACCCTACAAGGTTAGGACCTCTAGTACACATAAGCACCGCTCAAGCCCAGGTTCCCATCGATTTTGACCATTTAAGGTCTCAAGGCTGGAGACTGTTCCAAGGAACAAGGAGGTATCTACATCCCTCCCATCACAAGCAAGAAAATACTACTAAGCTAAGGAAAATCATTATACTAACCCAACGCAACCATCATCAACGAAACACAAGACATGACCCTTCAATGCGAGTGAGAAATAGCAATCAATGATTCAACATTTTTCATGACGCACCACCAGACAATCCAAACATTTAGACATTACTTCAATCTACCTATAATTAACAAGTGTGCAAGATATCTGACATACACAATCTATATAGCAATAACCAACTTGAGGTGCAATTCTATTTAAATTCCAGGCATGCCATTTAATCAATCGTTCATTAAAATAAAATTCGACTCGTAAGAAGGAATGTACCTTCTGAGGCTTTCAGGTAATCACGCATACATCATGCCAATGTAAACAACAACTATGATTATTCATCTAGGCAGTTTAAATAAAGAAATGACTAAAAACTACAATTTGCAATACATCCTTCTAAATTGTCCAATCATAGATTTTATTCTCCACTAAAAACTTTTTCATCTAACACCTACTCATTAACATAAAACACAACTTTTCCCATTCTTCCTAATTTACCATTCTTTCATCATTGTGAAAAATGAACATCAATTATATTAAAATAATTTAATATTATTCTAAAATGTTATCATGTGTCATTGTTCCCTACTTTCCTTCAGTTACAACCCCTTTGCATCATATAAAGGAGTGAGCATATTTTATAATTGAATAAATAAATTTAATAAATTAAAATAAATTAATATGATTCTAAAAAGTTATCATTTAACATCCAACCAAATTATTATTATTCTAACATTTAATATTATTCTAAACTATAAACCATAATAACATTAAATTATGAACTGTAAACCAAATTCAACTATTGAAACTATCAGTCATAATTAAATTGCTTTCAACCATACTAATCAATTTCGAACTGGTTATACATCCATACTCAACCCTGACAACATATCTTTAGCTCTATGTTAGAAACTAATATTGAGATCGTGGCAGTGTCAATGACATTATCAGTTAGTTTTATACATTAAATATTTATGGATGGACAACATAACCTAAATCTGTGCACCAGATTAACAGTGATATAGTAGCAGTGACATTAATACAAATAAAAGAATCACATTAATTCAAGTGATCTGTTATTCTAATGCAAAGGAAAAATGAGTAATCTAATGTGTTGGATAAAGGAGATAAACTAAAAATAATACCATTAACTGTTATGCCATAAATAAAATGGAACTATTAACACAGCCATCTATCAACAATTGAAATCGTTGAACCATAGTAAAAGTTACATGAGTTTAATATAAAAATTGAAAGGGGTTGACAATAGTTCTAAACGCATATGTTAACACAACACCCATTAATACGACAATAAATCCCCTACCTAAAATAGCCAAGGAAACTATTATTCTGAAATTTCAGAGCATTAATACAAGGGAGAGGGCCTTATTCTCGTGTGCGTGCATTACCTTTTTCTCATCATTGCAAGATATCTGTGAGGGTTGTGACGTCGATGGAGGTCATATCCAGGTTGGAATTTGGAAACTGATAAGTTTGGGCATCATTTTAGTTTGATTGTCTATATATGACACTGAAAATTTAGGGCTAGACTATAAATTCTATCCCATAATATTTTTAAACTATAACAATAACGTGACAACTATCTCAACATATATATGGGGAAAATGCACTCTAGCAATCATGTTTAAGAGGTACTTGCAAACATTTTGATTTAATTCGTTCCCTCAATAGATGCTTGTGATTTTGGCCATTAAAGATCAGTTACAATGCAACAACGACTACAAGGGCCAGACGTAGGCGTAAGATTCATCTCAGAATCCCAATTTGCCTTAAGTTACTGCCGGGAAAAGGTAGGATGTTGGGTCATTAGTCCCGTCACAATACAGGTGAGCAAAATTAGCAAGGCATAGGTTTGCAACAGGAAAACCGCTGAGAAAAGAACAGCTGCGCTGGGAGAATTCATTTTTCTAGATGTAGAGATGAACCAAGGGTAAAATTCCATGAAAACCATGATGTTGGGTGAGTTTGGTTGTAGGAACAAGGATAAATCATTGGAAACGCAGAGGTAGCTTAAGATAACTTTGTTGAGAAAATTCGGACGAATCCACTGTGTATAGGAAGAAATTTGTTGGGGAACAACGGATAAATTGTGAGGTCTGAGTAGGGTATTTAATAAGAAATTTTGCGTTTTCATTCCATGACCTCTCCTTGAAGTTCAACTACATTGAAAAAAAACCCAGAGGAGTTTTGTGTAGAAACCACTATTTAAACCCCGTTCAACAAACCGAAAACTTTTTTACTTTGATTTGAATTAAGATTATTTGTTGATTGAATTCTTATACATCTGGTGACTTTTTTTGCAGTGAATTCATATGAATGATTGAAGACAAGAATCACAATTAAACTATTATAAAAGCATAAATTGCAATTAAATAATATAAAAACATAAATCACAATTAAATAATATAAAAACATAAATCGCATAAAATGTTTT
>SNQJ01S0054237.1:8409-44933 GCA_010110895.2 Picea sitchensis | reverse complement strand
CCATGTTGGATGAATACAAAGCCCATCATGAAGAACAGTATGTGGGACATTTCCCAGGCCTAAGGACAAGTAAATTGTCTCATCCAAATGGTTGACCTGCAGGCTGCAGCTGACGAAAGTGTTTAAAAGTACAAAGCTAGATATGCTGCTAGAAGCTTCTCCCAGGAATAAGGTATAGACTATGATGAGTTCTTTGCACCAGTGGCCAGGTATACACCATTTCGTACAGTTATTTCTCTTGCTTCTGTACTTGGTTGGAAATTGCATAAAATGAATCTCTTCATTAAAGGTGAACCCGATGGTTTTCTAGTGTGTAACAAAGAGTCTCAGATACAGAAGGCTTTGTAAACAAGCATCCTGAGTTTGATATGACAGAATTGATGGCTTTCAATAAGAGCATTGATGTTCCTAACCTCTACTCTAGAGTGGTTGAAAATCAACCTTTCATTTAGCTTTGTTGTGGTTGACCTTCTTCTTTACAGGAGAAGAAAAGTTGATTGTCTGGTACAAGAGGGAGCTCATTTCTGAGTTCGAAATGTAAGAGCTGAGATTGGTGCATCAATCCCTGTGTTTAGAAGTTTGGCAGAAACCAAACAAGATTTTCCTATCTCAAAGGAAATATGCAATAGACAGAGGTTCGGCATGATGAATAGCAGGAGTATGTCAACTCTTATGATTGTTAATCTAAAAGAAGCTTGAATGACTCATATTCAGGATCTAATTTTATGATGCCCACCATGTATAGGCCACGTATCGGGTCCTTGATGTATTTAACCCACACATGGTTGCGATTAGCGACACCATCTTGAGATATGTTTGGGGGACTATAGTTTATGGTCTCAGATACACATTCAGTGGGGGTGTGATGTTACATAGCTTCACAGATTCAGATTGGATGAAGACGTGAATGGGAAGGTACCGGATATTGCTGATCCTGTTGTTATGATTTCGGTCCGATGGGAAAGCAGGGCTCCATAATAAGAAAAACAACTACTGGCCAGTATATATATAATTGCTTCGTAGCGATGTGGCTCGAAGCTACTGGACCTATTCGGAGATGAGCTTGGAGCTACCGGTTATACCCATGTGACAATCAAAGTATAAAGCTCGCGAGAGGAGCGGTGTTCCTTCGAAACATATTGAAATGAGATATCATTATATGGGATATGATTCAAAGGAAAGTTCGACTTTCCTGTTATGTTGGAAAATACGAGCGAATGACGGAACATCTTCGCAGTAGCGCCCTTGATAAAGTTTGTATACTTTCATAAACTTGGTGTAGGCGAAGGCCTCTCTTCTTTGAGAGAGTGTTAAATTTACATCGTGGCGAGCCATTCTACATGGCGGCTAAGACCTAGACAAGGTCTGACCCCCCGATTTTCAGAATTTATGTGGTCTAAGTTCAAATTGATTGAACCCTAGATATCTAGAATTTGGTTAGTAACCGGGGTAACCATGCCTAGGGCATGGGAATCTTGAATAGGGATAGCTTGAAGACCCTAGATTATAATACAGGGCCCTGATTCTTAACCGGGTAACCAATGCCAGGGCATGGAAGTCTTGGTGGGTTGGCTTCGAAGAACCCTAGATAATGCAGGGCCCACAGTTTTGTAACTAGGGTAACCATGCTTGGGGCATGTTTGTCTTGGTCTGGGACCAAGCATTTTGAAGACCCTAGATATATCTAAGGACCCCACAGTTTGTATCCCGATTTGGTTTGTAGCAGGGGTAACCATGCACAGGGCATGGAAGTCTTGGTCTAGGACCAAGCATTTTAAAGCCCCTAGATATATCTAGGGGCCCCTGGAATTTGGGTCGAGGTGCTCATGGGTTGATCCATACAGTCTCGACAGCAGTTGTAAAACTTGATGGTACACTTATTCTTCCTTGAAGAAGGACACACAGCTCCTGAGAGGGATAAAAGTCCCTTATCTGCGGTGATGATAAAGTAATAGGTTCACCATGGTTGAAGGAATGAGTAATGCCACCTTGGTGTGGTGATTTGTTTGATTATGGGCCTTGTTTTATTGTTGTGGGCTTCTTGGTTACTTGTTATGGGCCTCTTTGTTTCTAATTTAAGTTATGAATTTTGTCACGCTGATTAAATTTTTTAATTTAAGCATGTGACTTTCTTTAACAACCTCGCCCCTCATTGCCTAAGCGGCATTTCTTTAGCTTTTTGCCCTAATTACTATATAATGAACCCTACTCTTCTCCTACCAGATAACATTATTACTTCCTATTGCATGGTAGCATGGAGCTTCTTTGAATTCTGGCCTCAGTCTAGTTCTTTGGAGTTTTGTTTCTGATCCTACATTTGTGAAGGGTTAGAGGCTGCGTCCCTCCTATATATCTTCGGTCCCTTTAATGTGAAATTGCAGCTAGCAAGCAGCAAAGAGTCGTGACACTGTGATAAAGTCAAGCTCCTGACATTTTGGAAAGAGTGCAGTACTGTATCACGAGAGATCCATTGCCAGGCACTATAGAGGCATTTTCACAGTAGGTCTTCATCCACTTGTGTGGCCTGCCGCTTCTCTGTGTGATCACGGTGAATACCGAACTTTATCTCTCTTGTGTTGAGGCTACTATGACATCATTTCACACGTTATTGATTAGGCACGTACCTTGTTTTAACGTGGGTGTGTATCACCTTATTCACAGTAGTAGAGCCATTCGACCATAGGGTTTCCTTTGTTAGGGTTTTGTGTTTTGGGTCCCATTTATCTTCGCGGTGGTGGCATGAAAGTTCTCTCAAGCGGTGGCTATAGATCACTAATAGATGCAGACAAATCTTCTTGAGAGCATAACAATCAAGGACCTTATATCTCTTATGGTCTGTTCTTTCATCAAAGGTAAGACTAGTACCGGGTATGTGTTTCTAAACCACTCTCTCCACGAGAAGTTCGGTCGAATTATTTTTGTTTTGATGTTTAAGATCCATAGATCACATTTGCTTTTACTTATTTGTTGAGTTGCACCTTTACAATTGAAAGGGTTTCTACCATCATTGTTTGTTTGATCTATAAAAGGTTTATACTCTATTTGTTATATAAGATGCTTGATGCTAGCATTTACTTGAGAGCTTTGCAATCGCATTTGCCTCTATAGATCTTACCTTTACATTTTATTTATAGATGCTGCTGTTACTTGAAAAATTTTTGTTATAGATTGAGATACAGTTTTCTGACTTGGGTATCGTGATAGAGCTGTTTGGGTGATATCATTATCTATGATTAAAGGGTTCAATTACGTCTTAAACTTCTGACGCTTCTCATGGGACATTGGTCCAATCGGAACTTTTAAGACTATATATCTTTACTGCTGTAAAGCGCGAGTTCTATCTTGATATATCGCCATGATCCGAATCTAAAAATTACTTTTGCTTTTGAAATTAAAAGTGACCTAACAATTAACCCAAAATTAACAAAGTTAACACTATATCAAAACTTTATTTACATAGTTAGTTAATGGGAAAATAGCTTTAAGCTATATAATTCCAACAAAGGTTGTCGAGCATTGGAAGAAGTTATGGTCTGTGCTTTCATCAAAGGTAAGACTAGTACCAGGTATGTGTTTCTAAACCACTCTCTCCTGAAGTTCAGATCTGAATTATTTTGTTTCAGTATTAAGATCCATAGATCTACTGTTGCTTTTATGACTGTTGAGTTGCCTGCTACAATTGAAAGGGTTTCCATCATTGTTTGTTTGATCTACTGTTATAAAAGGTTTGCTTGCTCTGCTGTTATATAAGATCTGCTTGATCTGCTGTTACACTTGAGAGCTTTTGCAATACTGTTTGCCTCTATAGATCTTCTGCTACATTTTATTTATAGATCTGCTGTTACTTGAAAAAGAGATTTTGTTATAGATTGAGATCTAAGTTTTACAGCACCGTTATCATTAGAACTGTTTGGAACTGATATCATTATCTATGATTAAGGGTTGTTCTGTCTTAAACTACAGCACTTCTCATAGGACATTGGTCAATATCAGACTTTTTCTGAACTATATCTTTCTGCTGCTAACATAAGCCAGAGTTCTATCTTGATATATGCTGCCCATGATCCAGATCTAAAGTGCTTTTGCTTTGAAATTAAAAGTGACTACTGTTTTCAAATTAACCCAAAAATCTAACAAAGTTAACACTATATCAAAACTTTATTTACATGGTTAGTTACAATAGGGAAAATAGCTTCCAAAGCTATATAATTCAACAAAGGTTGTCCCGAAGCATTGGAAGAAGCACTGATTTGCGGTGTGTCTCGTTGTTTGAAGAGAGTGGCCTATTGCTATTATCTAGGAGCAAAGGATTGTTTTCTAGAAGGGTGAGCAAAAGGGCTCAGGGGTCTTACATGTTTGAAGTTTGAACCTTGCTGGAATGGTGATGTTCGCTACTAGACTCATGACCTTGTTTGCTAGTAGCACCAAAAAAAGGATATAATTGTTTGAGTGATGTTTGGTCGAGGTTCAGGAGGGTGGCATAAGCCTAGAAGATCATAGACCCAGTCCCTCCCTTGTGAACAAGGCTAGACACCGCTGGTTTAGGTATAAAAAAAGATGGAGAGAAAGTTCCGAGACTCACTGAAGAGGTAGTAGAATTGTCCTCATATCTTGTTGTAGAGGGGGCATTGGAAAACAAAGTGATCTTTCGTCTTGGTCTCTTGCATATGACATAGTTGGCAAATTCTATACTCCCATGGAAGCTGATGCTCGACCTTGACCCGAAGCTTATGTGAGCCCACTTGAAATTGGCCCAAAGGGATCGTAAGTGTGTGCACTAGTGTCGTAGCATATGAGGGTCGAATATTGAGGCTCTCTCTTAGCACCAAGAAGTGCTCTATATAGAATGCCATCTTGGGCCCTAGTCTCCTTGGTGGGTTGAGCCAAGTGACCTTGACATACTGGCTATAAATGTCATCTCAGATAATCTTGTTCATTTCATGCTTGTTTGGTGGGAGGTGTTCGGGGGCACTCAAAGAATACTCAAAGGGAGGAAGACAGTCTATTGAGATACCAACTAATCGCAAAAGGCATAAGACCTCTAAAAATTGACACATTCTAGACCTCCTCGTCGACTTGTTCGAGGTGATGGCCTTCCGGGAGCAATAATAAATGTATGGATGGCGGTCCCTATGCTTTGCCAAGTTAGCAAACCCTCGATTGTGGTGTAAATGAGACTAGTTTGAAAATGGTTTCGGGATATAATGGATGGGTTACAAAATATGCTTGGATAATGGTGTAGGGAATTGTCCTCTTACTCCTAATGATACAACGGAGCATGAGGGTTTGTACACTCTTTGTCTTGGCCTAGTTTGACTCAAGCAGACTAGGTCCCCATACCTCCCCACCATAAAGAACTATGGGTCAAATGATAGAGTCCATGAGATCCAATTTGGTCGATATGTCATGAAAATGGTTCTAGAAGCATTGTTGCTTGAGAGAGCAAGGAACCCATACCCCTTATTGATCTAGGGTTGGAGTGCCTTCCTCAACCCAAAACTAGGCCTTGAAAACTAGACCCCCAAGTATGTATAAGATGTGGTGTTCTCAACCTCCTCTCCTTGGAAGAAAAAATGGAAATTTGTAAGGACATTCTTCGAGCCATTGAAGATCATCACCTTGATTTTACCTAGGTTGACCTTCAACTGTTGAAGAACACAAAATTTGGTTTAGGCATCTAGTTGTCTTTGCAAGCCCTTTGGGGTGGAGGTGAAAAGGTTTACGTCATTTGTGAAGAGGAGAATGGAGATCAAAACCCGATGAAAAAGACAACCATCCTTGGGCTGTATATGCTCCTGTAGGAAAGACTCCAACTTGTCAATATAAATCCCCAACAAAGCACCCTTGTTTTACCCCAATGGTTCTCCAGATAAAGTTAGAAATCCCATATGCAATACAGAGGTGGCTATGTACGGACTCATAAAGGCACATGGCTATAGTAATGAGGGTCTCAAGAGAGCTTTGGGGTGAGGGCTGCATCATCAACAAAATGAACATTTAGTCACCAATTCATGACTAGGAACAACAATGCCTTGAAATCTATCCTTGCACTCTAGCAACTTCAAGAATGTACCCTAATGCATTTGTTGTAATAATAAATAAGTATGGGGATAGAGGGTACCCTTACATGATGGATCATTGAAGTGGAATTGACTCTAACCATTAACATAGACCCTAGTTGTGACATTCAAGAAAACCGTTCTCAAGGCTCAATTAGAAAAATCACAAATCCTAGCCAAGAGAGCATATCAAAGATAAAATCATACTTAATTCTATAATAGGGTTTTTTGAAGTTAGTCTTTAGATAAAAAAAATACTTTTTTTTTGGTCAAGCAATTCAAGACTTCTTCAGCCGTGATAAGATTTTCTAATAGGAATTGGCCCTTAATAAATCTTTCTTTCTCATGTCAAACAATCCTCGTAGAGGTAGCTTTTATCTGGTCGGCTTGGACACTAGCTAACTAACACCTTGTAAAAAACATTAAGCAAAGCAATTGGCCTCCAACCTCCCATTATATCCTTTTTCTTCGTAATAAACCTTATTATATTGGGATTCACCTGCATTCGCCCCCCCATGTGTCCTAAAACTTTGAAGTTAATTCTTAATAATTTCAACATGGTTTTGCAAAGGTATTGAAAAGATCCTCCTCTATTTCTTTTATGGCCTTGCTTAGTTGAATTTTGAGATACATCTCTTCAGCCTTAGGCCAATGCACAATCATTTGTCCCCATCCTCTAAGAAACTAAGCTTTTCTTTGTATAGAAACTTCACGCAGTAGGATCCAATAGAAGTTGCCTGCAGGTGAGGTACAAGATTCCATACACTTGAAAAACCCAAACACATGGTTGGGATTCCAAAAGTGAGACATTTAATTTTCAAGTTAAAGTAGGCACATAACAAGCTCTCTCTAAAAAACATCGTGGTATAAATGGGTAAATGATTTGACCTTGTAATATAATCCTCCACTAAGAAAACCTGACTATTTTTACTCATGAAGATGACCATGTGCAAGTTTGCAGAGAACCTGTCTAATCGTGCTTGCAGTCTAGCCAAGCTACTTTCTCAATTGGACCATCAACACCACCACTTGGTTCTGATTTTTGTTTGAGATTATATCTCAAATCCCAACACACGCTTACAATGTGTCCAACTTTGGTGTTTTGTGGGGCTGAGAGTAAGTACTTTGCCACAAACTTGGTTACCATACCATTTGGCCATGTTAAAATCAGTCAGTGATCCACTTCAGCCGCTGGTAAAGACTTGTTCACCATACCATTTGGCCATGTTAAAATCATAGTCAGTGATCCACTTCGGCCGCTGGTAAAGACTTCAACATCCATTCCCATGATTGCGTTCGGCCACTAGATCATCTGGAGCATGCACAGTAAAACCCCATATTGTTCCAACAAGCACAATTGTCATCTGATGTCTGGCAAGCGAGTCCTGGCCACTATCAGTAATGGAGGAAGCCAAACCATGTGGCCACCATGCACACTGCCCTTCCTTGTCCTTCCTCATGTGTTGTATATCTGAACTCAGCTTCCAGCAACTGTGTAATAATAACTTTGATTTTCTGCATGAAAAGAATATCTGGCTGGATGTCTAAAATAGCATTGTAGATGAGAGCACACCTTCCATCTATTGAGGTGCCTTAAACATTTCACAACATGAGACTAAAATTCATGGACACACCACATCAAATCCATTCTCAAGGGATGTGAATTTGTTGCTTGTCATTACTTCATTTTGTCATTGAAACAATTGCAGAGGGAAATGGAGAAGTACTTGCAATTAACAGTTCAAGGTCTAGCCTCAAAAAGGATATCCTGAAGGCCTGGCTTCCCCGTATCTGTAGGCATTGATCCTGGATTCAATTGGCTATTCATCCCAAAGGGGTATCTGGAAAATTTTGGGCAAATGTAATCAACTTCTAGTTTCTCTCTCCAAGAGAGAGAAACTTCATTACAATGATTTAATTGGTCAATTAGGTATTCATGGGATAAAATCTGTTAATTTCAAAGTTTTCAATTCCAATTTTTATAGATTCTAGATCCTAATTAGTCCATTCCATAGTTGCCAAATTGGGCCGAATCAGGCCAATTAATACGGAAATTAGGAAGTTTGGTTTGGCTGGTGAATTATATGGTTTAATTTGGTTCACTCAATATGTCCAATTCATTGGTAAATACAATGGAGGGCATTAATATTGTTATCTCTACTATGGGCCGCTCAGAAAATATAGAGCAGCTCAAGAGTGTGGACTCCATTAAGAAAGTTGGCACAGTTAAGGTCAGTGTACCAATGATGGCTCAGTTGAGTAATAGGAAGTGAGGTTTCTGTCAATACTTTGCATTACTGATATTGAGTTTATTCTTCTGTGTTTATAAAAGTTCAAAGATATTTGAAAGTGTGTATTTTTAATTTTTCTGATAAGAAATACATTGATCTTCTGAGTACTGTGCACTTTGTGTGCTTTTTGCAGGGCAGTTCAGTATGAGGTGTTGTTTGTTATAGGATAGAATTACATCTGTAGGAAACCTGCATGCATGATCTATGGAACTGAGTAAAGAGTAACGTTAAAATATTACAAAACATTTCCTATTTTTAGCTGCCCTTTATTTCATAGCTCTTGTTCTATGCCAAGAAGCATTATAAAAACCACAATTCCTTGGTAAATACTGGCGAATTTCGGCGATTTTTTTTCGAATTGAAAAATTTCACTCGTTTTTTTTCATATCGTATCGAATTCAAATCTAAATTCAATACGAACTTGGTATCTATGCTCCATTCATGTTCTCTTGTCGCTGGATCCTTCAGAACTACAAGAATCCCTGAAATTTGATTCCAATTTAGCACCTTTTGAGAAGAGTTGCTCTTTTGAGAATTGTGTAACATCCATCTGTCCTTTTTTAGCATCCAGAGAAATAGTTCCCTCTCTACCTTTCTATCCTTACTTTGAATTGGGTTCCGATTTTATCTTCATGCCAAGGACCACTTTTACCTTCCAACTTAGTGTCTTTCACTGATTGACCAAACTTGTCCTTCTTTCCTATTGTAGGCCAGTCACATGCTGTGTTTGTCTGAATTTGGTTCTGAACTTACTGCTTGGCCCTAATGTTTTTCTGGGTACACCTTGGGTTTTATCTGGTTTCCCAGCTTCCTTCAAAGGGTAATCCTTGATTAAATGATTAGGAGAAAAGCAAGGGAAGCTAGCATGAGGTAAGTTAAGACCAATTATCTTCTGGATATGAACATGTCCTTATCAGTTCCAAACAGATTTCAGGGGGGGATTTCTTGTGAGATCAACTTCAACAGATGTGCCGATATTTGGCCTCATTGATCTTGCCTGTCTTTGTTCCCCACCAACAATTGACTGAAAGGCTTCACAATTTTGTTATTCACAGATATTGATCCAAAATTTGTGGAAATTCAATCCAAAGTGGGTACATCTGTTGAGGTACATACTCGGGCAAGATATTATCCCTTTAAGATTGCACATAGCTTGGCCTTTGCAGACATCAAGGTCCCATTTAATATCACACCTCAAGTAATGCCTTCAATTCCCAAAACCTCCCAAATATAGCCTTTTCTAAGGCCCAAGAGGATTCAACATACCATCCATGAGATTCCCATTCTTTGTGCACTATTTTATATACCTCTCAATCTAGTGGCATATTTCAAAGAATGTATAAGTTGACAACAGTTCTTTCCAGCCTTTCCACGATAGACATGATAGGATGTTCCCTGAGGTTGGTATCGAACTCTCCCAGTGCCATGTTTTCCTCAATCGAAAGGTCTCCTTTGGTGTCAACTACAAAATCAATGCCTTGTTTCTTGTTGGCCGTCCCTGACTCTTTGGTTAAATTGGTGGTAGTCTCCATCCTAAACCTTTATGGAGTGTAAGTACGTGCTTCCGTTGGCTTGTCAAATGGATCTAAAAGGGGGGCTTGGATCCATCTTTTGTTGTTGCCTTTCTGCTTTCTATGTTTGGTTATCAGTTATTTCAAAACATGTTTTTTTCCCCCTCTTGCTGTCTTCTTGGGTGTTTTTACCACTGTGCCCCCCCCTGTAACTCTTGTGGGTTGAAAATTCCTTTTTGTGGCTTTGTGAAGATTGTGAGGGGACAACTGATGATTAGCCATATATACTAGATCTTTGGGTGGAAATCCAAAAAGTCCATCGCTTCCTCTTGCTGTCTTCTTGGGCTTTTTTACCACTGTGCCCCCCCCCGTAACTCTTGTGGATTGAAAATTCCTTTTTGTGGCTTTGTGAAGATTGTGAGGGGACAACTCGTGATTAGCCATATATACTAGATCTTTGGGTGGAAATCCAAAAAGTCCATCACTTAAATTACACTCTGAAAACTTGCCTTGGATGATGCTACTATCAATTGCTGGAGAGATCTCTCTAGGATTGCGTTGGTTCCTGAAGTTCGTAGTCTGTGGGTGCTTGATATATGGTTTGTGAGTTTCTAGTTTTGGGATGCTGTCATTTGCTGGTTTCTGGCTGTGGGTTCCGCCTTATTTGTTATACTCGTCACCCACTAGTTGATGGTTTCTCACTTTCCGTTCATGGGATTTTGGGTGTGATTCTCAATTGTTGGGTGTGGGTTGTGGATTCCGCCCTATCCTCGTTTGTGAGTTTCTAGATAGACATTGTTCTTTGTCATACCACTGGGGGCTTGACTGGTTGGTCAAGAGGGGGTGGTGATATCCCCGCACCAGGGTTCAATTCCCCACATGAGTGTGGTATGTTTTGTCCTGTGAAATAGCAGGGTTGTCATGGTTATTAACTTAATATTAAGTCAGGCTGCCATGCAGTGTGACACAGCATTCCACCTTTTGATAACTGGTGGATGTTTGGCACTTAAGTAGATAAAGATAAGGGAAGATAAGATAGGTTTATTAATGTCCATGGCTCTTTGTCTTTGGTTGTTGGTTTCTAGATGCAGCTCTCAATTGCTGTTTGTATGATTTTGAGCACGTTTCTCAGTTATCGTTCATGGGTTCTGAACATGGTTATCAGTTATCATTTGAGGTTTTCTAAAAGTGGTTCTTAGTCATTGTTTGTGGGTTGTTCGTACAGTCACTTGTTATTCTCACTATGTTGATCATAACAGTTGGTTTTCAGTCGTGTTTGTGCCTCACAACTGTGTCCGAGAGTTCCAATCCTGATAAGGTCTGAACATTATAGTTTGTACTGTATGCATTTCATCTCAACCAAATTGCGATTGCTTCTACAGTTACAATACAGTTTGCTTCTAAGGTGTTCAATAATTAAAATGACATAGATTTACTAAATGATGCATCTTTTGGGGAGAATTGAGGTACCTGGTCTTGTTTAGCTTAAGGTCATGGGTTACAAAGCCGCTATTTCTATTTTCTCTTAGTGAAGGTAACAATTGCTTTCTTTTGCAATTAACTGTTCTTAATTGTAAGGGATGTTTGTTCATCATGATCCATCATTTTCTATACAGAACAGTTTCTTAATAATCTTTACATTATCACTGTTTTTGGATCTTGGAGAAGAGATTCTTAACTTTTATTAGAGGTGGAGGAATTGTTCCAGAACATGGAAATCAGCACCAAGCCTAATCCAACTGATGCACGTGAGGTATGGAACCTCTTGAAGCATTCTTGTGGATGAACAAGTATTATATTTGATAAATGTATTTGTGAGGAAGTTTACTGTTTATGTTTAAATGATTTCAGATCACTTGTTTGAGGTGTGCTGATTATTATTGAATGTTGGAATCCTATATAAGCAACAAATGCATGATATCTTGTTTTGTATCAGGTGCCTGTAATTGACCGGAACAACTCTTGCACCAGTGGTTCCATGCCATCATCTAGTGAAGACACCAATACTGTGGACAATGAGGGGGAACAAGCCCTTTTGGTGGAACAGGGTGCATACTATCCTGTTGATAACTACTATGGATACTATTCTAATGGTCTGTATGTATGCTTGTGTACAGTATTCTAGTTTTTGTATGCGTCACCTTTTTAAAGAATTATGTTTGATCCTGAAACCCAGCATTTCATATCAGGTTATGCTACACCTGGTGTAGAATGGAATGAGCATGGCCATTTTGTTGGTGCAGACTCTCCGGAGTTCCAGTATGCTGTAAGCTTTGCAGATTGGTTTACTCATTATTTTGGTTATATTCTTTCCAGATTGTTTCTATTAATTTGTGACATTGCTATAAGGAATTCTTTCCTGATTAAGATCACTGAAAAATATTTAGCTTGATACACTGATTTTTTTTCTTTTCCAGGGAATTCATCCGGAAAATGTACCTTTGGTATACTATACACCTGGTTATGGGTACCCACAACCAACCTACAATCCATACAATCCATATATTCCAGGAGCTGTCTTGGGTATGGACAGTCAATTTCTCAGTCACCAACCATATTATACTGCTCCCATGTACCAGCACTCAGTCTCATCTCCTGGTTATTTCCCATCTTCTTTACAATCTGGTCAGGACGTTCTACAGGCTGGTTCTCCAGAACCGGGGCCTGTGGTTGTAGATACGCTGAATGCAAATTGCATCAGTATAAGCCCATCAACTACCATCCCACCACCAGGTCACTTGGGGAAAATGATACCTACTCATGTGCCCTTTTCAAGGGGTGTGCTACCTTTTGGGACAGCCAACTCTGATCAAAACACAAAAGTGTCAGCTCGATCATGTGAAGGGCAACAACAATCTTCTGTGTCTTCAGGACAGAGTGCAACACAAAGAACTACAACCTGTACTCCTGAGAATCCAAGGACAATGAATCAGGTGCGAACTTAATTAAAGAAATGCATCAAGTCAGCTCTTTTGGATTGTCTTTTGCGCTTTTGGTGGTGTTTGATCTTAAATATTATTTATTTATTTCTATAGATTTTGACTGACAAATTTGTTCTCTAAAATTTAGGGTCTACAACTGAACCAACAGCAAGATGCTACTGCTCAAGGTCCACCTCAAACAAAAATTTACATTCCGCCCGGAAAGGTATCTCCATCTTATAATCAAATGAAGGTGCCTGTACCACTAGTTACCAATTCTACAGATTTCAACTTTGCCGGGCGTGGATACATAGGCATTGAGAAACTGAAGCAAAGTATACAAGTCAACAGATCCCCAATTAATGGTAATAGCAGTTCAGATGTGTCAAGTGAACAGAATTGGGGTCCTCGGATTAACAGGATAAAAAGCCAGTGGATATCTCCAACTGGTGTCACAAATACTGGAACAGAGCAAGTGGTAGGAAATAATGAAGGTTATTATTCTGCTAGTGTTATAGATGAGTATAACCGTGCTGATTTTCCTACCAATTATGATCATGCCAGATTTTTTGTGATAAAATCTTATAGTGAGGATGATGTCCACAAGAGCATTAAATACAGAGTATGGTCAAGCACCCCCAATGGTAATAAGAGATTAGATGGGGCATATCATGATGCACAACACAGAGCAGTAGGAAAGCCAGGAAGCTGTCCAGTATTCTTGTTTTTCTCGGTAAGTTCTGTGCATGATCTCTCTTGCTGTCAGTTCTGCAAGTAATTTTTTATTTTGACTTTTTATTTTGAGGATGTCTTGCTCATGATTGACTGAACAAACATTTATCGTTTCTTTTTCCATTCTTCCCTGTATAGATCATGTGGGCTGGTGTCTCTAATGCAATCACACTGTACAGGTTAATGCGAGTGGCCAGTTCTGTGGTGTAGCTGAGATGATTGGTCCTGTGGATTTCAAAAGTACCATGGATTTCTGGCAACTGGACAAATGGAGTGGTTGCTTCCCAGTGAAGTGGCATATCATAAAGGATGTTTCAAATTCTAATCTCCGTCACATCATTTTGGAAAACAATGAGAATAAGCCTGTAACAAACAGTAGAGATACACAAGAGGTACACCTTATAATTTTTTTCTTTCCATATTTAATGGTATGCTATGTTTTTTTCCTTTTTTATTTAGAGATATGGAAAGTGTTTTCTTTTTCCTATTTTTATTTACATATTTAAAGTTCTACAGTTTGCCATAGTTCATGTGTTTCTAAAAGCCCATTTTTCTTAGTCACTATTTTCGTTCAATATTGCCTGGCATTTGTCAACAGTCTTTCTTACATATCACGGTCTATTAATTTCTCCCAGAACGACCTTTATTGTATATCCAATATCATCCATTGACTTCTGCCACATTAATATTTCCTTACAAATGATCCATTTTCCTAGTTGCCTGTAATGTTTATTGATATTCAGTTTTTGTTTTGAAAGTAACTACTGTTTATGTACTGATCAAATAGGATGAGTTTCGCTGTATCTGCAGATTAAATATGTACAGGGTATGGAGATGCTGAAAATTTTCAAAAACTACTCGACAAAAACATCAATACTTGATGATTTCATGTATTATGAAGAGCGTGAAAAAGATATGCGGGACAAAAAATTAAGGCTTCACACTAAACAACCACAGCCATTAGCACGTGTAGGGGCTCAGATTGATTCGAAGAAATCTGAGGAGCATTTGTGTCAATCAGATGGAAAAGTGGAAAATTCTAGTGATTTGAAGGTGTCTGATTATGGTACTCCAGTGCCTTGTGTAGAAGAAAGTGACATAAAACATATTGTTTCAGTTTCTCCCATTGAAAGGGGCGAAGAGAGATGTCAGATCAAGGTGGTTGGTGCAAAGAAAGATGATTACAAAGGAGTTAATGCAAACAGTCCAGTTTCTCCTATTGAAAGAAAGGAAGAGAGATCCCAGATCAAGGTGGTCGATGCAAAGGACAATCACAAAGGAGTTAATTCTAACAGCCCAACTGTTTTAACAGTGGGCAGTGTGGCTATTGATACAAGAGGAATCAATTATGACAGCCCAGGTGTTTTAACTGTGGGTACCATCCCAATAGATACTCGAATTAATTGTGATGCTCCAAATGTTTTGACTATAGGTACCATGCTCATTGATACAAATGGAGTTAAATCTGACATACCAAGTCACTTAACAGTGGGCACTATTGCTCTTGATCCTAAAGATATTCTTACTGCAGGTTCTGTCCCTAGTTAGTGATGATAGGAAGATATTATCATTTTGACCTCCTAACATGGGCTCTGGAGGAATCCCAAATCAGTGCTGTTGGCCATGTGTTAGGGCTCAGATTAACATATGTGAGCGAATTGTCTATTCGCATTGAGCTGAGTGTAACATAGCCATCTGCTTAGGTTTCAGATACTGGTCAAAGGAAAGCTCAACAAGAGGTGTTTTTAGCAATTTCTGTAACTGTAGTTGCAACTCCATTTCTTTTCTGTGTTCTAGATTTGGTATTCGTTTTTTTATGTCAGGATACATTGTCAATTCATTTGTCAAATTATTGGGAGCAACCATCCCCTTATTCTGCCAGTTAATTAATCTTTTCCCAGAGGGTTCTCCATTGTTGGCTGATGTTTTTGCCATATGCTGGTACTTCCATGGTAGCCTGACTCTATGGCTGGGGAAGCAATATTGATTCTTGATTGTCTGCTTTGACCATGTTAATTGTAACAAATTTCAGAAATAGTAGTCTCTCGCCGAGGGGAGTCAATTTAAGTCTGGATTATGGTGCCAGATTGTGTTGGAAACACATCCTTGTAAAAAAAGCTTACTGGCAAAAAATGTTGCCACCAGGTGCTCTCTATATCTTTAGTTTCCAAGCAGATAATTATTTCATAAAAGGCTTATTTGAGCTTTGTTTTTTTCTCGTGAATTATGTAATTATTTGAAACATTAGTTTCTGGAGCAACTGTGTTAAGGATATCTATGTAATTATTGTTAAGGCAGATTTGTACAACTGATTCCAGCATATTCGGGCTTGTGCAATTATAAGGAATGTGGAAGGACCAGAGGTTGGACTTTATATCTCTCTACATGGCTCATTGTTTTGATGTCTGTATGTGATTTTGTTTTCAATTTTTTGTTTTCAGTCAGTGATGAAGTGTCTAGTTCTACGTGTTACATTCATTCTGTATTGATTCACAGAATGGATGTTAGAGCCCATCGGCGTTTACAGATTTTGAAGGGAATGCTTTATCACGGTGTATTCTACAGATGAGCTGTACTCCAATGTCTGGTTGAGGGAAGGGTGGTGGCACAACATTCTATTTCTATGTAAAACATAATATGAATCCTGTCACAGCATGTTGTTAAACAGTTTACTTTGGCAAGGCCGCAATACTATTTGTGGCCAAAGGATAAAAACATTAAAATCTTATATGACTAGTGTCTTCTATTTTGTTAAGGGCTGTTGGAAATTTTAGCTCTATTCTTTGTACCTTTTTGGTTCATTACAGGGGTTGCGATTTAAGACCATATGTCATCTGATATAGCTCAAGATGCAGATAAGTTGATATTGAGCAAGGGATGCAATTTTATTGGAGGGATATCCATTCAAAAAGGTCCTATATATGCATACATCTATTATAGCCTCATCAGAAATGCGTTTATGCAGACTATGTAGACAACTCATGCTAAATGGCTACTGTTTTTTGTGACTAAGTTATTTGTGTCAAAAGGTGGTATCAATTCATGACCTTTGAAGGTGAGGTCTCTATAGACAAACTAATATGAAACAGCTGCAATTTTACCTAGAATTTACTCTAGCTATTCTTAAATTTGGCTTTTCCATTATTTTCAGAATCCGATGTCTAAACTGTGAAATATGTCCCATGATATTTTTTCTGTAGTCAAGTCTCAAAGTCCCCACTCGTCATATTCTTTTGCTGCTTGATGATTCTCTATATGCAGAGGGCCTGAACTTTTTAGCAGCGACTGGATTACAGCAACTATTGGCATCCAGGGCAATATTGCTTCATCTTTTTCTGGGTATGATTGTATGCCAACCATGCTACTATTGTGATGTTTTTTTGGAAAAACGATTCATTAATTGGTATTTTGGAAGAATTGCATGCGGCCAAGGAACAGTTTGTCCAGTGGGGAGGCTTGGTACAGTCCGTTCCCCTTAAATGTACAACCAAGTCTGAGTTAGCCAACTACTGACCTTAGAACCATGATGTTTTGGCCTGCTTCACCTCCTGGTGGGCTGTTTCCTTTACTGAAAATGTTTTGGAAACCAGTGAGCTATCTGCTTGGATTTACTTTGGAAACTATAAGACTATGGAATTGTCCCCAAGGGATGTTTTCAGATGTAAACATCTGGTGAAGTTCTATAGTTATTTCTGAGCACTGTGGAAAGTTTCTGGGAAAAACACACACACACATTATATATATGTTCTTTTTCCTTTTTAATTTATAGCAGTTAGGTCTCACACTGATCCCCATCCAAAAGTCCCGGAAAAGGAAAATAAGAGCATATACTTATTTATCTGTATACTATAGTATATACTTGTGTATAAATATCCATCTATCTGTATACGATAGTATAGACTTGTGTATAAATATCCATACATATAAGTGCATAAATACATTGACTTGACATGTATAAATATTAATAGTATGATACACAAAATATTTATATTTAAATAGCGTTTATGTGCACACACCGCAATACTATTTGTAGTGAGATAGAGAGAGATGTTTCTGTCCCATAAAATTTAAAAATGTCATTTCAGAAGCTTGAAATATTTCCGATTTTCGGATAACATAGCTCAGGAACTATGCAGATCAGGCAACCCAGAATGGTACCAAGACATTTTCACTACAGCGCATTTTATACCATTGCCATGGTATGATTGAGGTCATAGAAAAATTATATGTTTTTTTTCTAGGCAAAACATATACACATTATATATACGTTCTTTTTTCTTTTTTAATTTATAGCAGGTATGTCTCAGACTGAACCCCATCCAAAAATCCCAGAAAAGGAAAATAAGTACATATACGTATTTATCTGTATATACTATAGTGTAGACTTGTGTATAAATATCCATCTATATATATACTATAGTATACATGCATACACATAAGTACATAAATACATAAATACATAATACATATATATGTTTTTATATTCTATAAATATCGTTGTGACTTCATATGTATATACTAGAAATATTAAGTCTGATACACAAAATATTTATATTTAAATAATGTTTGTGTGTGCATGTGGAGAGAGAGAGAGAGAGAGAGAGAGAGAGAGATGTTTCCCTGCCCTGTAAAATTTTAAAATGTCATTTCAGAAGCTTGGGATATTTCCAATTTTCAGGTAACATAGCTCAGGAACTATGCAGATCAGGCAACCTAGAATGAGATCAAGACATTTGCACCACAGCGCATTTTATACCATTGCCATTGTATGATTGAGGTCAGAGAGTGATTGGCAGCTGGATGATGTAATAGCTTGTTGGACCTCCTGGTTTTACAGGTCTGGAACAACTAAGAGACAAGCCCTGTACTTGCCAATGGGGAACACTCTCAAAGCTTGATACAATAGAGTATCAAAAAGCAAGGCCTCTTTAAATTCTTCTGCCCCTTGATGATTCTCTGGTAAACAGGGTGTGATCTATTTGGTAGAATAAGAGCAGTTATTGGCTTCCAAGGTCTCTTTAAATTGTTCTGCTCCTTGATGGTATTCTGGTGAACAGGCTGTGATCTATTTGGTAGAATAAGAGCAATCATTGGCTTCCAGGGCAGCACTATTGATTCATCAGTTACTGGGTAAGGTTGAAAATCTCTTTTTCTGTCCTTGTTTTTTTCTTTTAAATTGGGAAAATCATTTATTAATCACAAAGTTGGAACAATTATACGCAGCCAAGAAGCACTTTACCGAGGGGGAGGGTTGACAGAGTCCACACCTGTAGGAGGTCCAGTCTAAAACAAGCTGGCCAACTACAGGCCTGAGAATGGGACTAAGAGACCTTACAAGAATTTCATCTATCTCGCAGTTTCATATTGTGGATGGACATATGCAAGGGACATTTAACCCGGTGATTATTCTAATTGGAATTCCATTACGTCATCGAGATTCTGATGTCAGTAACTCTAAAGTATATTTGTTTTATGCTGTCCTGACAGCATATCCTATCTGTTCTGGAATATTCCCTTAAGCAGCTATACTGTAGATTTGTTTCAGGCAACTTGCACACTGCGTAGTATAGTAGCTCTCTATGAATAAACAGGCAGTAGACCAAGGGTACAAACATGTTTAGGATATTTTACTTATGAACTGGTATGGTTGACCAGTTGTTCACCTTTTCATTGGCTGGATTGGCATGTCATATATACTGAGTTTATCTATTTTGCAGTAACACTCAATTTGTGGACAATATGACTATCCATTTTAGAACAGCACTGTAAATTTGTTGACTTCATTTGATAACATGACATTATCTAGATGGCAGCAACTCTCTGGAGTTGTTGGATGGGAGTCGCTGGAAATTCCCTCTATCTCTACTTTACTTCAGGTTGGTAGCTTGAACTTTCCACTGCCTGTCTAGGGTTGACAGGCCCTGGGATTACTTGATTGCATGGTCATGATGTACTAGCTGGCTATCAGAGAACAAGGGCTATTAATAATAAAAATGTCAATGTGTCTTATTTCTGAGTTACTACAGGTGATCACTTTTGATAAGTGCATTTTACTTGTCCATGTGCTTAGAAACGCTATTATGTTCATGAAGTTTTATTATCGACAACTCTGCTCTTTTTTGTTGTGTCTTATTAAAAATTGATTCCATAAGGGCTGTTGTGGTGAGAGATATTTGTAAACTATTTATTGATTCGGGCATGGGGATTAATGAATACTTGATGGGTCTGCCCTAATTTCAGGTTTTTTGACTACCAGGACTTTAGTGAGCTCATGGGTAACAAAGACTCCTACGGAATAAATATTGTATCTCCAATATTGAGTATGCAAAAATGACATTTGAAATTGAAGATTTCAAAGACTCATTGCAGTCTCTCTGGGTTGGATCTCTCTCGCTCTCTCTCCTCCCTTTTACGTTACTTCTCTTCAAATTGCCTTGTATGCTTTTGGACTTTTCTGTATAAGTCTGGAAATTCCGTTATCTTTTTTTTTTCTCCCAATTACCAGATTGCACCACGATACATATATTAAATTTAGACTGTTGGTCAAGTGTTGCCACGAGTAATATATTATTGAAACTTCTAATATAACTGAAATATGGAATTGATAAGGTTTCTGATGTTGTACCTTTACATGTTTAAATGAGGTTATCATTATGCTAAATAGCATACGTATGGATACCGCAATAGTCAATTTGCATTGTCAAGTTATTGAGGGTAATACTATGCAATATCCAGTTTACATTGTCAAGTCTTAGAAGGTATCATTATGTTAAATAGCATACGAATGGATACCGCATAGTCAATTTGCATTGTGAACTCCTTATAAATGTGATTTTAAGACGCGAGATATGCACATTTGTATGAAGCATGAAGTCAACTAGACACAATGTTTTGTGCTATGATCATTTGAAGCCTATCAAATAGGCTCTTAATATGGAGTTTTACTTATATTTATAGAGAGGAAGAAATGAATATAGCTTAAAAGTTGATACTCTTTAAACAGTATTGTTAAGGCATGACAAGTCAAATCAGTTTTTACACAACTGGAATATAAGGCTTTTTCTCTCGGAGTTTGAGTCATTTGGTGATGGAGAACAATTTGACGTTGATCTATTATCTTGATTTTTTTTTCAAATGAAAGAAATGAATAATGCATCATTGGAGATGTTTATACATAGCATTTTTATTTCTATTTTCCGCTAAGTTTGCTCCTAGAAATCTTTTGCTTAGTGGTGGTTTGAAAAGTTTGTGAGTAGGTGACAGTTTGAAGTAAAATACATTTTGTTTTGGATGGATTTTCGAAGTCAAGAGCTTTAGAGTTTCTTATAGTAGGGCCCATGTCACACAGTAGGCCGATGAAATATGATTTGATAAGCACATGATGATACCGTATATATAGTCATCACATGTTATAAAATGATTGATTAAATGTATATTTCCAATCTAATGTACATTTTAATAATCTCATTACAAGTCTAAGGCTTTCTCTTAGGGTTTTTGGAAGTTCACTGTGGGTATATATAAAGGACTCTACGTTGGGCACCAAAGTGGGAGTTAATTGTCTTTTATTTTTCACGTTCCCTCGTGAGTTCAAATTGGATACTTGGTAGTTAATTGTCTCTTATTATTCACATTCTCTCGAGTTCAAATTGGGCACTTAAAATATAGTGATTTGGAGTATACCTTGGGTTATCAAGACTATGACTTGGGAGTATTGATGGAGTGGTGCGAATCTCCTAAATGATACACATGGGTGTTTAAAATGTTTATGGGGAGTTACATTTGAGCTCTAAGCCTCATTAGTTCATAATAAAATTGTTAGAAGACCTTTTTGACATTTCATGTTTAAAATGTTTATGGGGAGTTACATTTGAGCTCTAAGCCTCATTAGTTCATAATAAAATTGTTAGAAGACCTTTTTGACATTTCATCTTTGCTGGTGCTTAAAATGTGGAGTTACTTTTGAGTCCTAAGCCTAGTTAGTTCAAAATAAAATTGTTAGCACTTCCAACATTTAATCTTTGCTTAACTTCTGGTATTCAAGGATGAAGATCATGCATCATAGAGTTTTCAAGATCCTCTTAATTTTGGTGTTTTTCTTTTAGACCCCCCCTCCCCCGACTCCTTTATATAATTTGATCATCTCTATCCCTCCCCACACACACATAATTTGGCCAATTTATTGTTTGATTGGAAACTGCATAAAATAACATTGCTCATTTTATGTACCCTATTCACATGGTCTTTTTAAGGATATAAATATAATTTGGTCTTTTTAAGGATATAAATTTAATTTGGCCAATCTATTGTTTGACAAACTGCATAAAAGAACATTGCTCAACACTTTTAAGGATACATGGTAATGCAAGAGGGAAGGTTCCTATACATGTGTTTTATATAGTGGCTAACTATGTCTCACATGCTATATATATACATGGTCTTTTTAAGGATACATGGTAATGCAAGAGGTAAGATTCATACATGTGTTTTATTTAGTGGCTAACGCTCTCTCTGTCTCTCTCACACACTATATATATTGTGTCTTTAAGTTCCCCAAAGAATCCTTTATGGAGATTTATTTGCTCGAGCAAAGTTGAACACCTAGGTTGCTTAAAGACCTAGTTACGGGAGGCACAAAGTCTAAATCATTTTAAGGTATTGTGTTGGATCCATCATATTGGTGGTTGCGAATGGATTGTTATGTTTGAAGATTGCATGTGGACATAGGTTAGAACCTTAAATGTCGACGGTCCCAGTTATTGTGTTGCCATATTAACTCTTATGTAAGTTGAAAATAAATTATTGTGTTTTGGAGCAAATGGAGGGTTATTCGCTAGGGGCGTTATATATATATATATATATATATATATATATATATATATATGTCCACTATGTAAAACACATGCAAAGGAATCTCGCCTCTTGCATTATATTGTGTTAAAAAGATCATGTTACTAGGATATGTAAAGATTGAGCAGCAATATTTTTTGCTCAATAGTGATGATAGATTAGGCAATTTTTATGAAACTAGAAAATTGTTGGAAGTTAGGGAAGTTTGAATTGTTATAGCAAAGTTGTGGGATTAAACACAAATGAAGAGATAAAATGACACAATGTTGAAATATGAGAGACACATTTTCTTATAGTAGAAAACCATTGGAAGAAGTTGAATTCGATATGTGAATTGTTTTCATAGGTTATTGGTCGAAACATAATGGATGGTTAGGGTGGAAGGTGTGAGTGGGGGCAAGGGGTGGGGGTTATCATTTACATTGGAGGGATAATTGAAGTTTGTTTTGCTTAGGGACTAGGTAGCGCTTCAAATAATAAAACAGAGGCATATGAATTGTAAGGACTCAACATCGCCAAAGGCATAGGTGTGCAATCAATCAATGTGATCGCAGACACTAGGATGATTATCAATCATATTGTCAAAAAGACTTTGCACAGAGACAACCTTCTAGCCTCAATTTTATATCGAAGTAGACAAATATGAGCCTTCTTCTTCGATATAAAATACTATACCGTTCCTCGAGAACATAACAAAGAGGCAAATCAATGGGAAAAAGCAAGTTCAATTCAAAAGTGGGGGAGCTTATGACCAATGGTGTAAGAACTCACCAATCAATCCCTTAATCAATGCATTGTACATCCGACTTGTTTAATGTTGGTATATCGTCATGTGGCGAGTACTAAAAAATCTATCAATATTCACATGGCATGTAATCTATCGGACCCGTGCGCTCACATGCTACTAGCTTTATATTTGCATGCTTTTGTTTTGCTATCATTTACTTCTCAAGCTCGTTGTGGGATAATGTTGTTAAGGTTGGATAGGCTATAGGGGATTTCAAATCCTCTAAGTTAGGCCATCATTTCTATTGCTTTGTTTCTATTCTTTGGTTTGTTACAAGGTGCTAGGGATTTGCTAGGTGAACTGCCTCCTTGGTGGATCACCAATCTACCTTAGGTTGTTCTTGAGCACATAAGCTATAGACGAGCACCGTGTGGATTTCAGGGTCAATCATTCATCGAATTGGAACATTGAGAGGTGTATTTTATTTAATATTTAGGGATTGAGGTGATTCTGGGGCTTTCAGGAGTCGTGGAACTTGGCGGTTTTTGTTGATATGGTATTCAATTTTCTTATAGAAGGAAACCTTTCCACAGGGCATCTAATGGATTTGAGGGATTTGCAAGAGATTCATAGATTTCGAGAAGCCATGAAGATCACATTCATTATAATAGGTCTTCTCTCTTCAATCTTGTTGCAAAAATCCATGAAATCAAGAGTCGAATTGCATCATAGGTAGCAGAAATGATGGGGTCTCTGGTGGTATTAAGGCAACAATTGGAAATTGTAAACGTTGAATGTAATGTTTTCTGGAATTTGACACTCAAATCTTCGCAGGGGTGATTAGACAATGGATTTGTACCCAAAAACTTCAACTACTTTGTTTAGAGTTGGGTTTAAAGAGGAAGAATCTATGCATCAGTTCAACGAGGAAATGGAACCTATGAGCCAGGAAGGTGAACTAGTAAGTACAAGTCTGGAGGATGCTGCTAGTCACTATGCTCAATGCTGATTTAAATGTGTTTTAGGACTTTAAGAATTCTAGGCATTTACTATATAATATATAACATAAAGAAGCACCGAGTAAATTTTTTGTTTTTGTTTTAGGTCTGTAACAAGATCTTGTATAGAACTATGTAACTACTATTTTATTACCAACATGAACTACATTGTGATGTAATCTCTATTGTAGCATTTGCTACAACCTTTTACTAATACAATTTATCTAGTTATTGTTAAATTTTCTATATATAGTGAATGGGGAGAAGTGTATATAAGGGATGGGTTCTTGTATAAAAGAAAATTGTTGAAAAGTGGAGGTCGCAAGTTTTTTTAACATATTACTCTTGCAAGGTGAACAAATCAAGTTTGTGAAATGTTGTAGGTAGGTTGTAGGGTTAAAGGTTGACACACAAAACATACATGTGTGTGTGTGTAATTTTCGTTGATATGTATGACAATTTTCATTTGTAAGGGGGTGGCTTGCATTATATATAACAATGCCATTTAGGTAATGTTAAAAGAGCACGCCTTTGTTCCTCTTTTGAGAATATTGATATTGTCGATGATGGATCCCCTCTGGTAGCCCCAACAATGCTGGAATGATTGGATTTTGTATTCACAAGAAGCACAAAATCATAACAAAGGGTTATGACACCTGAGTTGACATTCCANGTAGACACCAATGGTTGACAGATCACGGTTGTGGTTGAATGCTGTCATCATCATACTCCTGTCAACTGCTGTGTAAATCTGGAGTTTGATCCAATGCGCCGACCCCCACTGGTGAAGTAGACGGGCAGGCTTATTTTGATTCTAGATGGGGCATCGTTGGCGTGTATTGGAATTGATCAACTGTGCTGTACATTCTCTGTATTGGCAGTGACTTGAACCGATGACCGATTTATTTGACAGATGCTTATGCTTTTGTAAATGAGTTTATACATAATATAAATTCGAGATAATTTTTCTCCTGGAAAAAAAAAAAAAGCCCCACTTGACCCTTTCAATCCTTGGTTTCATCTTTATTTAGTTGCATATGATCCTAAATTCTTGTTCTTTGTATATCTACGAGGTCTCATTTACATTGCAATGGGGTTATTTTAATTCATTGTTTTCATATTAAAGGGGGTCATTTTCATAGTGAGAAATGACAGTGAAAAGTTAAAAGGGCATTAAAAAGGGAACCTTTGATTGCTTTTTTTCTTTTCTTTCTTGTGAGTCGAACTTTAGGTTTTAGAGTGTTCTTTGTTTGTGGTGCATTTCTTTATATTGAGCTGTAACATTATTTGTTAAAAGAGAATCTCTTCATGATAAATGTATCCTTGGCAAAAAAATCAATAAAACTATAGTTCACAAATCAAGTTGTCATTTTAGTGACTATATTGAATAATATGCCACAAAAGGTGCATTTCCCCAACATGGTACAACTCCACCCTAAAGTTGTGTGAACAACATCAACAAAGAAGTTGATGCTAGACACGATGGCAATATTGCACCAAACACTAGGATAAATTTGTGATTCTCCTATGGAAGTTCAATTTCAACAACCATTTTGGGTTAAATTTTTAAATTTTTTTTATTGCTCATTTTTATTAGACAATTTATATAGACAAAATAAATTGCTTTGTGGCTAGGAACATTGCTTCCATGCAATACCTCATTGATGCCCAAAATATGAATGATTATGGAATTTCATAGGAGATGTGTTAAAGTGGTGGCATGCATATATGCAACATTAAAAAAATGTGATTAATTGAAATACAAAGAATAATCAACAAAGCAATTTTCTCTATCTCTTGTGGTGAATAATTTGTTAGAATACAAGGTTTACATGTGTATTAAAGTTACTGACTTAAGTTAAAAGATAGGTTTTCTGGATATTATTAGCATTTAAGGTTTTGGACAAACATGACCTCTCAAACTCTATATAAGAGAGTTGAGGCTTGTTGTAACTTGCTCACATGACCTCTCAAACTCTATATAAGAGAGTTGAGGCTTGTTGTAACTTGCTCACATGTTTTAGTAAATATCATACCGTTAATTGTGTTGAGTTATGTGACTCAACTCTATCTAGGGTTTTTGAATTAAGAGATTCAATCCATTTTATAATATGGTATTAAGGTTGGAAGGCCAAGGGAACCACCACTTTTCACGACAACCGATCTGTAGCCAGTGTTCGATCTGAAGGAGGTGCCTGTGAGCTTGTGTGTGCCATCAGCTGCACGTCATCATGTAGAAGAGCCCATGTGAAAGAAATAGAGTTGCCATATCAATTTACGAGCGCTGTCATATCAAGTTAAAGTTGCCATCATTCTCAAATCAGACACAACCATCGTATCAAATTCAACTAAAGAGTTGTATGCTTTGTCAACAATTGTTATGAAATAGCTACCCCATACCCCAACTCTATCTACGTTACACTATTTTCCAGGGGTTTACACGAACTTCCATACAAAAGGCAAAGCTAGCAACCAAAGAATAAAAGATAAAAACCCTTTTATTTATTTATTAAAGGAGTTGCTTCCAATTGTCATCTGTCATATACAACAATGTGCTTCCGTCGTATAGCAATTAACAAAAGGAATTCGATTTTCAGGGTAGGTTTAAAACAATATCCCATGCTATACTTCATGCTGAAAAAGGAGATTATGGAATTTGTGAAAAATATATTCGTGGAGAAAAAGTCTATCAGTGATGGGTTGGAATTTGAGGGTACAAAAATTAATAATTTAATAAATGGAAAGGGAAGAACCATAATATTGAAATTAATACTGATGCAAGTTCTAATGTTGAAGAGGATTTTAGTCAAATATCTACAAGCCATTGTTGAAGATTCACCAAATATTGAGAATAATGGTGATCCTGCTAAAGGAATGAAATTATTCACATTTTAAGATGTCCACACTTTAAAGATATGAAGTGATGCATGGGAGGATAGATAGTTGTTCAATGTTTGTGGATCAGGGAGACTATAACTTCATTGGGGTTATGAGACATGCATGTGGGGATTGATATTCTATAGTTAAGGGGAGATATAGGATCTGGAAGTTTGGTATCATACCTTTATGAGGACGGTTACAAGGCATTTCATGTACAAATGGTGTCCAATGATACTGGGAACTTGGATTACCATTGGGAGACTATAAATTTCGGAGGAATATGGAACAACTTGAATAAGTCTTGTAAGCTCAAGCATTGTTTTTAAACAAGAAACACCTAAAAAATGTTTGATTTTGTTGTTTTTAGTTTTCAGTAAATGTGCCTGTAGTTAGAGTGTGTTTGCTTTTAGTGAGTTTTGTTTTCAGTACCATAAGCCTTAAGAGAGGGGTTTAGAATATAAGGCTTACATGTGCAATACAATAACTGTAGTAACTTAAGGTAAAAGATAGATATTCTGTTTATTATTAGCATTATGGTTTTGGAGAAATATGACCTCTTAAACTCTATATAAGAGAGGTGAATCTCATTGTAACTTGTTCAAGTATTTTTGTAATATTATGTTGTATTATTTTTCATTTCTTTTGTTTTGAGTGATGTGAGTCAACCCTATCTAGGGTTTTGGAACTAAGAGATCTAATACATTTTATAATAGAAATGTTTATCAAAGAGAAATTCAATGGTATGTCCATTAAAGATCGAGACTTGGTATCACTGGAAATTGTCCATTAAAGATCGAGACTTGGTATCACTGGAAATTTCTAGTGAAAAATCATTAGAGGACTCTTATCTCACATTCGATATGAAATGGATTTTTTCAATTCCTTAAACTAAAAGCAAGATATGAAATGCCAAAGTACAAGTCTTTAACATAATCAAGTGTAAAGGAAAAATTATTTATATTGTTCCTCTTCTGCAACCTCACTATTTATTTTTGTAAATAAAAATTTGTATTACCTCAAAAATTCAGAGAACATATACATATGGAGGAACCTGTGGTCTGTTCTGGGGTCTCTTCTTCAGCTGAAACATGAGCCATCTCTTCAAGAACAGGGCAACCACATTACTCCTCTAGCTTCTGTTCCAGAGAGTTTTCATTCCCTTGAACTGGGGGGACTAAGGGGTTCTGGACATTCACCGAGGGAGCCATCGTGGGATCTTCCATGGGATGGAACATAGTTAGCGGGAATTCCTCCTCCATGAAGCCTGGGCCACAGTCGTAGACATCCCAATTCTGAGTTGTGGAGGGAGACACGACGTCAGGCAGAGCGAGGAGTTGAGACATAGCAACTGGAAGAATATGGCTGATACGTCTGGCAATGAAATTGTAGTAGGCAGGGCCAAGTTTTGACTTGCCTCGCTCTCGAGGCATAATGACAGTGAGGTTACAGAGGAGAGCCCATAGAAAAGGAGAAGAACTAGAGTGCCAGAGGTCGAGAGTGACTTTGTGAGAAACACAATGGGAGCTATCCGCAAGCCAGAACAACACAATTAAACCTGATCCTGCCATGGTAAATTCCGTGGAGCATGAATGGATGGTAATATGTACCCAAGTACCAGAGCTAATGGAAACCAACGCCATGCCAAACCTGCACATTAACTTCCCCCAACGAAACAGACGCCCACCCATCTCATCAACATTAAAGAGTTGCATCGGGAGGAAAAGAAGGAGGGTGGCGGCGACCTTCCGTGGTAGGATTAAGTGCATGTTTTCCAGGTGTCACTCCATCCAGAGAGGGGCAGTCTCTTTGGGATAAGCGAAGGAAATGCAAGAGAAGAGAGAGAGTTGGAGTAAGAGTGGCATCAATATAAATATCATCACCTTCCAAGGACACTCCTTCATTGGCTAATTTGTCAACGATTTTGTTTGCCTCTCTTTGAACATGGGAGGGGATTAGGATGGCAGAGGGGCGTAAGAGGGAATGAAAGACTTCCATTAAAATGAGAAGACACCAACTTGGGGAAACGTTCGTAGGGTCGGAGACATTAATGATTTTACCAGTGAAATTGTTGGGCGGAGGGGGGTCCTTTGTCCCACAAACAAGGGGGTCTCATACACCAATTTGGTGTGCTGGCTTGGATGTGACCTTAAAAATAGATTATTATTATTATTATTATTAGTAGTAGCCAAGGAAATGATTACCTGCAAGCCACCTTCAATAATCAATTGATTTAAACCCAAACTGGATGTGAGTTGAATGCAAAGAATGAGGCCCCAAATCTCAATGGAGTTGTTGAAATTGAAGCCTATTCCAACCAGGATGTGGATAATTTGTCTATTTCTATCCCTGATAACCAGCCCAAAACCTGCTGGTCTTGGGTTGCCTTTAGACGATCCATCAAAGTTCAACTTGAAGATATCAGGGGGAGGGAAATGCCAGAGTTTGGGACTTGAGGTGTGCATGGGACTAGGGTTGGGATTGATGAAGTACTGATTGGAATTTAGATTTAGATGCCATTAAGAAAGGATGATGTTTTCACTGGGATTGCACGAGAGAGCTTCTTGGGTCCACTGTTGGGATCAGATAGTCTCCTGGATACAGACAAAGATCTTAGACAATATAATGGGAGGTGAGGAAGGTTTAGAATAGAAGACTCTCTTATTTCGCTCCTTCAGATTTTCCATACCACAAAAAATGGTAACAACTGCCAAATCCTATTTAGAATAGGATTTTTGAAGGCAATTGATCGCCAATGCTCCAGGGTATTGATTATACTGGCTCTATTTTTGTTTGTTTTCCTAAGCATGATTTGTGCAACTTGATCCCAAATTTCTGAGATGAAAGACCATTGATTGAGTAGGTGTTCTCCTAATTCCTCATGTTGCAAACAAATATGATAAGACATATGGTCCAATAAATCCTCTCTTTCAGAGGTTATCCCACATGAGTATACGGTTATACATAAGTAACCATAAGAAAGTGGATATTTTTGGCCAAAAATGTGAGTGCTAGACAATGTGCCAAATGTTTTCCTTTGGTTGGAGGTGAAACTTAGCTCAGAGATTGTAAGCTTTAATTAAAAATGTTCCCAGTGGAGAATGGCCCAATGTAAAAGATGCGATCCCTCCCGGATACAAATCTTTCTTTGGGTTGCTAATCCCTGCTAAGGTTGTAGATTACAATCAACCGAAAGATGGAGGTTAGAGTGGAGAACTTTCCATTTCCTCCAGTGAGGGGGTAGTGACTCTTCCTTCCATAGATTGGCTACTCTGAGAGTGTCCCCTTGTTGCATTTGTGCTTGGATATGATGCAGGCTTTTCGGGGATTGGAGGGGTGAGAAATCTTTCCATGAATCTGACCAAAATAGGGCATCTTGTCAACTGCAAAGCTCCCAAAAGGCATGCTCTTGGATGAGGGGGCGATTACTCCAAGCCACATTCCATATTTTCGAGCCAGGAATCTGGTCCGCCATCCTAATGAGCTGTGTGGCATTGATGTTAGGAGCATATTTTTATTTTCAAAGGCATGCCTAGAGTTCAGTTGGTTGCTTTAGCCAATGCCACCAGATCTTGGCACCCATCACTGCATTTAGAAATCTTGGATCCCGAAGACAAAGTCTTCCATTTAGCTTTGGTTTGCAAACTTTGTCCCAAATTATCGGGGCCCATTTTTTCCTTGTTTTGTGGCCTTGCAAAATAAAATTTCGTTGTAGATTATGAATGGCTTTGATAACAGATTGCGGAGCAGCCAATGCAAAAAAAAGGTAAATAGTTAAAGCTTGGAGGACCAACTTGGTGAGGACAAGGCAAGCAACTAGATTGAGGGTATGAAAAGTCCAAGAGTTCAAACAATGGGTTATGGATTGAATGAGATAGTCCCAAGAAATGTTTTTGGGTGTAGAGTCAGAGAGGGGGATGCCAAGGTAATTGGACGGAAGGGAGCTCCTGGGGATGCCTAATAGGAGAGAGATATGACGCTGAATGGGTATGGGAGTATTGAAGAAAAAGCACTGTGATTTTTCTAGATTAATGGTGGTGCTGGAAGCCTCACTAAAATCTGCAAGTATGGAATTAAATTTCAAAGCTTCTTGCGCAGTGGGCATGCCCATTAACACTGTATCATCCACAAATTGGATGTGGGAGGCTGCTCGCTGTAGACCATGTAGATCTAGTCTCTTAAGAGACCCATCGACAATAGAAGCCTTTATGTACCGACCCATACCCTCGGCCTGTTGAAGTATTATGTAGCTGCGAAAGATATTCTTATTGTATTTGATCAAGTCAAAACCCTAAAAGAATAATGCTAAAGTATATTTGTAATGTCGGATTAGTAAAATAATAATTATTATATTTTTTTCTTGTAATATGAGAAGTCGGCCTTGTCAGAAAAGTCAAAGTAAATTATATTTGCCAGAAAAGACACGCTGACCCTGTGGGAAAAGTTCACTGGCAGAATAAGTATAAATAAGGTGACACCTTACTTATTTGGCATCACAACTCACTCAGCTATAGCGCAAGTTTGGTGGAGAGCTGCAGTTGCAACTGCAGCTACAGGAGGAAGGATAAGGCCCATCTCTTGGTCTTGGTTGGTCTCTCTCTCTCATGCACTACCTTGCTAAGGTAATGCACTAGGGTTTGGCTTGTGCCTTGGTGTATCTCTTCGTGTATGTCTTGGTATAATACTTGGCGTATCTCCTGGTGATAAGGAGCAAGTATAGTAACAATGTTTCCCTTTGAGTAGAATGGTTATATGGGATATTTCTCTCTAAGAGAGTGTTGTACTTACACTATACTTGGTTGATGAATCTATACTAAAGAAGTTCCGCTGGGTTTTCTTCCCCAAGAGGGTTTCCTAGGATAGATCTCTGTGTGCTGTGCTTGGGGGTGGCACATGTAGGTGCCTATGGTTGGGTGACGATGATGTAACATCGTCTATGGAAAAACGAGCACGTAAAAGTAGTTAAATTTCTATGGTAAATCTAACCCTAACTAGTTTTAGTAAAATTTCAACATGGTATCAGAGCTGGTTTCCTTCAGACAGTCTAATTACTAGAAGGAAGATCATGAGATTTACCTCGCCACAAAAGTTTATCGTAGTACCTTGCCACAGTACCATGCCACTGCATATTTTATTTTTTCAAGCTAGTTGAGAACCTTTTCTAGGATGTTTGGCCTAATTCGTTCACAAACAGGTGTGCCATACCCTAGCGCATCTCCAACTACCATAAGATTGCAAGTTTGAGCACTTTGAAGTTTTAAGGTTTGTCGTTGCTTGCCGCTGTTGCCGAAGGTATGCACTTGTATATGTTTAAACTGTATCAATATCTTGAGGGTGTTTGCAAGAGAAGGGATCTTTTGTCCAAGAAACAATCGTAGATCTAAAGGGATCTCAAATCCAACACATTCAAAGGAACAATGCACTTCGAGTTTGATTGTTTTGATATGCCTCTAGCTGTTATGGCATTATTATGATCTTATGAACATCTAGTTGTATTTTGATCTATTGAAGTTATGATTATTTATTATACTAACCTCTCGTCAAAGTTAAATTTATAAGTTGACTTTAGTCAAAGTCTTAGATTGATTAAGGTTGAGATTTTAGAGTTTATTTGCATTATATTCTCTAACTCATATTTATGTTAAGAAATCATATTGTCTTAGTACATGGGATAGGTTGGAGAGAATACTTGTCATCTTGAATGAAGGATACTCAGAAGAAAATCAACAACACTCATTCTTGGAGATAAGACTCCAGGTTCCAGGTTTGATTGATTAAATCGATAAGTTTCCAACTTGCACATATCAAGTTTGATAATTTCTACATTACAAGTAAACACTATAGTTGTGTCACGAGTCTTTGAAAGGTTCTATTACTGGTAGGTACAATAAATACTTGGTAGCATGTGAGTAATATTGATATAAATGGTTACTGTACTTGTTTGCAAGATGAACTAACATCTCCTCTAGGAGATAATTCTTGTTTTGCTTCCAGGCAGGTCACATTGGTAAAGCTATGATGATTACCATGAAATTGTCCTTCATTCTTGTTACCATAGATATGTTCTTATGAAAATGATATTATATTCGAAATACTTTTTCTCTTGTTGTTCTTGTGTCAGGCATCTTATCTTACAAATTCCATGGAAGTTACTATGAAGATGTACGTGTTCTAGGAAGGTTATCATAGAAGCAGGTCACCAGTGTCAGCTTTGAGAGGGAGCTACAGTGACAGTTGCATAAGGAAACATATTAGATAGCCTCCAGTTTGAGACATGGAGCAGACTAAAAATCAAGAAAATTCTGTTTCCAAGAAGTGATAGCAAAGCCAAAGGAGTTTTGGACATCGTGCACTCAGACATGTGTGGACCAATGAAAACCACTTCACTTAGTAGGTATGTACATTATGTTTCATTTATTGATGCTTTCTCACATAAAAAATTGGATCTATTTCTTGAAAACAAAAAGTGAAGTCTTTAGCAAGTTCAAGGAATTCAAAGCCCTTGTAGAAAATCTTTCTGAAAAGAAGAGAAAGACTTTGAGGTCAGATAATGGAGAAGAGTTCACATAAAATGACTTCAAAGCATTATGTGAATAAGTTGGGATTACAAGGGAGCTCAGTACTCCCTACTGTCCTCAGCATAATGGTGTAGCAGAAAGAAAGAATCGAACGATAACAATTGCAGGTAATGAAATTGTACGAGAAGAGCATGTTCCAGAGAATCATGACATGACAGAACCATAAAGACCTATAGAAACGATTACAAAGAAAAGAAGACCAACTTTGGCTCATGAGATTATTTAGGATGTCGAGAATTATGGTGCTCCAGATGGATCTTTCAGAGAAAGAAAGAAACCTCAACCATATTCCAATTACGTGGCATTGTTATGTGATATCATTGATGCTGAGCCTACCTGTTATGAAGAGGCTGCATAGAAGAAAGTAAGGATGGATGCCATGATTGAGGAATACTAGTCCATAATTAAGAATGATGTTTGGGATGTGGTTCCGATACCGAAAGAGAAATCAGTTGTGAGTTCCAAATGGATCTACAAGACGAAACATTCAACAGATAGCAGTATCGATAAGTACAAGGCAAGATTCATGGCTCGTGGGTTCTCCCAGAAAGAAGGAATAGATTATGAGGAGACATTTTCTCCTGTGGTGAGATACACTTCAATTAGAAATACACTTGTGATAGATGCAACAATGAAATGGAAGATACTTCAGATGGACGTGAAGACAACTTTTTTAAATGGTGTAGTGGAAGAGGAAGTGTACGTGGAGTAGCCACAAGGATTCAAGAGACATGACAGGAAAGCACATGTGTGTATATTGAAGAAATCCTTGTATGGATTGAAACAAGCACCCATGGCATGGTACGGTAGAATTGACATATTTCTTATGATCTTGGGTTTTACCAAGAGTAAAGCAGATCCAAACCTTTACTACAAGGTTGAGGATAGTGGACCGATGATATTGCTATTATATGTGGATGACCTGTTTCTAACAAGGGATGAGAAGCTCATCACTGATTGCAAGAGAAATGTTGGATCAGAGTTTGAGATGAAAGACCTGGGTATGATGCATTATTTCTTGGGTCTAGAGGTGTGGCAAAAACTGGATGAGATTTTCCTTAACCATGGAAAATATGTGGTAGAGATCTTGAAGATATTAGAAATGATGGATTGTAAATCCATGCCCACAGCGATGGTGACAAACCTAAAGTTATTGAGTGATACTTCTTCAGAGACAATGGATGTCACCATGTACAAGCATATGTTTGGTTCGTTGATATATTTTACGAACACTAGGCCAGATATATGCTTTGCGGTGAATACTTTGAGTCAGTATATGGTTGAACCAAGACATGTTCACTTGATTGCGACAAAGCACGTATTAAGGTACATGAAGGGTATGATATACTTTGGACTTCGATATGTTTCTGATCGTAAGATAAGACTGCAAGGCTATACTAATTCAGATTGGGTCGGTAGTGTCACAAATCGTAAGAGTACATCAAGACGTTTCTTCAGTTTGGGGTCAGGGATGATTTCGTGGCTCAACAAAAAGAAGACTAGTGTGGCACTCAGTATGGCTGAGGCCAAATATATAACAAGAAGTTCAGCTAGTAGCGAAGCTGTGTGTCTTCATAATTTTTTTGTAGGACTATTTGATCTCAAGTTGGAGGTGACTTGTATTTTTTGTGACAACCAGATTTGTATAAAGTTGTCTGAGAACCATGTGTTTCATGAAAAGTCAAAACATGTCGAGATAAAGTACCATTATATCCGATATACTCGCACAAATGAGTAGATAGTAGATGTGTTGACCAAGCCTCTATCGAAGGTAAAGTTTGAGTACTTTAGGGACAAGCTTGGAGTGGTCCAGAAGGACTTCCCTCGTAAGAGGGAGTCATGATTCACATATGCGATTCTTGGGGAAGTAGCCTACAAAGTGTGGCAACACTGGGTAGTCATTCACATGCACATTAGTTTCCTAGACTCCGTAAGGATTGGGCAGTAGCGCAGTTCTATGTGTGAATTGGCTCAAACTGAATAGTTTCCCAGACTCTGTAAGGATTGGCTAGTAGCGCAGTTCTGTGTGAACTGGCTCAAACTGAATAGTTTCCTAGACTCTGTAAGTATTGGGTAGTAGCACAATTCTGTGTGTGAACTGGCTCACACTGAATAGTTTCCCAGACTCCGTAAGGATTGGGTAGTAGCGCATTTTTGTGTGTGAACTGGTTCAAACTAAATAGTTTCTCAGACTCTATAAGGATTAGGCAGTAGTGTAGTTCTTTGTGTGAACTAGCTCAACCTGATAAATTTCCCAGAATCCGTGTGGATTGGGTAGTAGTGCTATTCTGTGTGAACTAGTTAGTTTCCTAGGTTTGAGTGAGCTAGCTGAAGTCCTGTAATGACATAAGGTCTGAAAGGACGCCGAGACCCATAAGGTCCGAGAGGACGATGAGGTTGTGCCCACTAGTGAGATTCTACATGCGTTGATGAGGCCCCATGTGCATGACTGTGACATGACCATCAGATAGTCTATGTGTGACTATGACAGACCCTGTTTGGCTATGATGGTGATACTTGTGATGTGATCTGTTTGATCGTGAGATATCCTGTGTGGATATGGTGATGCTACCTATAGACTGGTATGCAAGACCATGTGATTGGTGGTAGTACTGTACATTGTTGATTAAGGTTGGTTGTCATTGATGTCAACCCTTGAAGAAAGCCTCGTAGCACAAAGGTTTGGGTAATGGACCCAATATTGCTTGATGTAAATATGACTCATTATTGTTTTGTCATGGTTGATAAAAAGTAAATATGGATGAACTCCAAAGTGGTCCCCTTATGGTGAAAGCCCTCACGGGAAGACGTTTTGTGGAGTAAGAGAACCCATGCTTAATTGTGGAATAATGAGATGAAGGACAATGAATTTGTCAGGGAAACTATCCTAGATGGATAGTGCTTGTCATGTCATTTCCGGTGGTATGTGGAACATCACATAATTCCTCACGGTTAGAGAGTTATGGCCATGAGAAGTTGG
>SNQJ01S0054236.1:51289-70879 GCA_010110895.2 Picea sitchensis | reverse complement strand
CTATTTTGTTTTGATTTTCCATTTTTAGTATTCTAGATCCATTTTTATAGGATCTCATCCTACACTTCTTGTATCTATTTTGATTTGACTATTTTTAGTAAATCTGATCCATCTTTCAAGGATCTAGATTTCATCTTGTAAGGCTATAAATCCAAAGACATTTGGAGCACTATAGGGTCAATCTAAGAGACATTTTCTAGCCATTGTACTTGACTTCTTATTCTGATAATAGAATCACAGTCCTCTTTTGTTTTCAATATCAGATTCTTTCATATATTTCATGATTCTACACTTTATTCCAGTTTAGTTTATCTTTTAAGAACTGTCATATTCTTATTAAGCTCATAAACTTGGATTAAATAATTTCTTACTGTCTTGTATGACCCTGGATATGGTTGTATTTGGTTATTTGGACTAGTATTCTTCATCCACTTTTTTCAACTCTATTGTCTGATTATTGTTCTCTAAAAGCATTTTTTTATTCAGATACATGATGAGTGGTTACTTTCATTAGCTATTGAGTTATATTATTGTTCCAAGCATACAAATCTACCATATTCTTATGTTACCAAGCACCTTTGGTCTACAACCACAAAGGGTTTCTTGGAGTGATAACAAGACCCAAATGTTTACATGCTTATGATGGTTGATTCACTTCTACTCCTAGTTAGCACCTTTGGTCTACAACCAAAGGGTTTCTTGGAGTGATAACAGAGGGATCGATGATCAAGAGAAGATTCAGTGGGGAAACAAATGCCTATAGCAGAAAAACCACAGATGGAAAAGATCTTTGATCAGAGGAATAATTTATTTTGAATATCTATCATGGAAAGGACACCCAACAGAAGATGCCAATTGGGAAAATAAAGAAGAAATTCATAACCATGGACAGACCATGCAAGAGCACATGAACAAGAGTTCATGAAAAAAATTCAAGAGAGGGAGTATGATGCAAGAGCATCATCAACAAGTACACATGGCGTGATAATCCTCAAAGACCGAGACCAATTCGCATCTGAACGATGGCCTAACATCGCATCTTTTTCGATAGAAAAACAAAGAGAAAAAGATCACATGTGTGTGGAGACAAAATGAGCATGCGTGACTTGAGAGTTTAACCCTAGTCTCAATAAACTAATAACAGATACCAATTTGTTCTTTTTGTGGCAAGAGAGATTGGTAGTACCAGCATGGGTTACGGTGAATTGGTGCCAGTAGGAATTTCAGAACAGAGGTTGTTGTTTTGATTTTAGTTGTAACCATTTTTTTTGATTTTGAATGAAGATAATAGAGGAAAATCTGGATCCGTATGGTGTGAATATTGTTTACAATTCCCCTGTTGTTGTCGTTAATCTTTCCAAGAATGACGCATCTTGCTGCGAGTATATGTAGCTGAAATGCTTGCATAAAATTTAAAATCGCTTTTCTTTGTGAATCGGTGCAAGGTGTGCACAAATCGCTAAGGAGTGCCGCTGATAGGTCCGGCTTTCGACCAAAGCTCAAGAGAAAGAAGGAAGATTTCCTTTGCAAGGAGGCAAGGTGATCACAAGGCGAGACGCCGTCCTAAGAATCCGTATCTTGGCGGCGAATCCTCTACAAGGAGTGCACAGACCATAATTCACCAGAGGAGGCCGACAAAGTCCACCTCGATTCGGTAAGCCTCGAGGAACGTAAGGTTTCTCCAGCAGAAGTGCCGACCATCGCGAAGGTGTAATAAATACCGCAAAGAACTCAACTCGTAAAGATCTATTGCAAATAGCACAGGTCCGGGAATTTAATAAGAGTCGGCGACTCCATAAAGAAGTCAAGGACGAGCGGTGAGGAACGCCAAGAGGGCTGAAAGAATTATTTTCAAGAATATTTAGATCTAAGTTTGTGCACTCTGAAAAGAAAGAAGCGCTTGGGAGATCGAAGCTCGTGAGGGTGCGCCTAAGAAGCGAACGATCCAAGAAATGTACTCGTAGGAAGGATAAAGGTCTAAGCCTTTAAATCTTTCAAAAAATCTTCTAAGTTAGAAGAAAGCCGCAGTTCGCTGAAAAGATTTGGATCGTCCGATCAACGCCCAGACAACGAGGGAGGAGGGTAGAAGAAAATATCTCACCACCATCTATGAAAAGAAAAGATACCAACCATTCGACCGAGCCGTAGGATCTTAGCCATCCGGACTGGGCGCTAAAGCGATCGTGAATATCCGACCGAAGGTGAAGGCACCAACTCTTTAAATCCTTGAAAGTGTACAGGAGAATTGGACTTATGAAACTCTGAAATCATTGGAGTTGTTCGTTGTCAAGGAGGACACATGGCGCAGAGTATGGTCAACATTTCACGACTCCGGCAGAGTGGAAAGGTCAAAGAGCAGAATTGTGAATTCGCGAAAAGATCACAACCATTGATCATCCCGAAAAGATCATAGCCGTTGATCATTCCAAAATCATCGACCGGCCCATCACAAGCGATTACGTGGTGAGAGATCGAACATTTCCACCGACTCGCGACTTAAAAGAAGTCAAAGTCGAGTTACAACATCCTCGCTGGCAAACACCAAATCACGCGATTGATCTCGAAAGGTTCGATCGCAGGAGAGATCTCGACCCGCTGATTGTCCAGTGGACGCATCTCAGGCGCTAAATCACAAACGCAAAATCAATGCGCTCGGAAGATTGGCCTACGGTCATAGTGAAGGGTCACATCGCGAAGGGAATAGAGGCCAGCGCGCCAGGCTCATGCTGGGATTTCTCGTGAGTCGAGAGCCCGAGACTGCATGTAAAGACCCGACACAAGAAGTCGGATGCTTCTTCGATTAGGCCACCGGTCAGCAACCCATACATAAAGGGATGGGCTTATCCAAGAGAGCTAGCGCCTAAATATGCTAAAGCTTAAAGGCGCATTTAAGGAGAAAGCCGCGGGTTCCACATAACCCGCGCTTTAAGGGAAAGAGGGCATGTTAAGTGGATTTGAGGTTCATGAGGGCCAAAGAGTCAATCAGACTTAGTTTCTTGATTGATCCTAGACCAGGAGGTCGCGCAGTCCTTAGGAGAGAAGGGGGGTCTGCATCACAAAATGATGGAGAAAAGGACGAAAGACATGATTCATGAGACTTTGGAAAGTGGAGGGGCCATTACACATGCCAAAGTACGTGACCAATAACTCACAGTGGCCCTCATGAGTTTGAAATGTCATCTTGGGAATGCCAAACTCTTTCATACGTATCTGGTGGTAGCTAGAATGAAGATCAAGTTTAGTAAAGTATTGAGCACCACTCAATTCATCCAATAGATCATCAATGATAGGAATGAGAAACTTGTCTTTGATGGTGAGTTTGTTGAGAGCATGAAAGTCGAGACACATGCACCATGTGCCTTCTTTCTTGAGGATCATGACCACAGGAGAAGAATAGGGGCTGGTACTATGGTGGATGACACCCGCGTCAAGCAATTCTTGAACAATTTTCTCAATTTTATTCTTATGGGCAAAGGGATGACGATACAGGAGGACATTGGGAGGAAGACTACCCAGAACTAGAGGAATGGAATGGTCATGAACACCATAGGAAGGGGGAAGGCCATGGGGAGTGGAAAAAATAGTTTGGTGTTTGAAGAGTATAGATTGGAGGTCGGGATGCATAGATGGGGTCTCAACTGCTTAAATGGCATGGAGTTGGGAAATAATGTTTGAATGACCTTTTTTGAGGAGCTTTTCCATTCGATGGGAATCGATGATCTCTGGGGAGCCTGTTGTGATGCCTTGGAACTTATACTACTGGTCATCTTGTTGAAATTGCATGGTTAATTCCTTAAAATATATGAGGATGGGACCAATAGTGTGTAATCATTCCACACCTAATACAATATCACAACCACCCATGTTGATAGAGAACATATGGCATTTCATGTTATACTGGCCAATTTGGAGACACACATTTTCACAACACCCCCCACATTTCATGGAACCCCATTGGCAATCATGATTTGAAAATTGTTGACTGCATGGATATAACAATGGGTTTCTTGAGCAATGCGACGGTGAATGAAATTATGAGTGCTACCACTGTCAATTAGGATGATGACCTTCTGATTTTTAATGTAGTTGATTAACTTGAGGCACAACTACATTTGAATCCAAATTCTGATGGCATCCTCTGACACCACCCAAAAAATTTGCATTGTCGTTGGATTTTATCTTTAGAAATTGTAATTTTGTTGTGTTTTTTTCGAATATGCCCCGACGTCGTCGGATATTCGACGACAATGGAGAAGGCGTTGGATATCCGACTCCAACAAAATATCATCATATCGTTGCCCTTTAACCTGAACTTAGTCAACCGCTCCTCACATTTATTACTGTAATGGTCAATAGTCAACATCCGTCAGAAATTTGACGTCTATTTATTTATAAAAACCTAGAATGCTACAAACATTCTAACATTTTCGCTATACTAGCGACCACAAGTGGAGGTTACAAGGACTATTTTTCCTACAAAAAACCAGAATTATTTTACTTGTTACTATCATTTCAAATATTTGAAGTGTGGAGCTTGATTTTTTAAGATCAATAATCGTCACTCAATCTTGGTAAAAGAAAATGTCACATAACAATATTCTTGATCCACAAGAATAAAATCGACAATTACTTACTAGATTGTGGGATGGAGTGAAAATAAAGGGTGATGGGAAATGTTATTGTCCTTGTATTCAATGCAGGGGATTTAATAGGATAAGATTAAAGATCTCAACAGCTAAAAGACATTGTAGGGAACATGGACACGTTGAGGGGGGGCATGGATATCGTCCATTGGTAAGTTGTTCATTATATATGTCTTTATATTGATCGTTTTTGTAAATGTATGTATCAGTTTTATATTTGTTATATATACACTAATATCTTTTGATGGTTTGTAATTATAAAGGAAAGGCCTCCTAGGGCATATCCACACATGGAGAATGTGGTTGCAGAACAAGCGTCGGAGGAACATGGAGCCGCGAATACCGAAGATCAAGTTAATGATCATATGGAAGACAATGATCATGTTGATAACATGTTTGAGGATGATGGTACAAATACATTGATCCATGATACATTTAATGTTAGAATGGACAATGATAATTATGAAAATGATGACTTTGATGATGTTCATGATTTACCTCTACTTGAGAAGGCATACAAACCCCTTTATGAAGGCTCCAACATAACTCTTCTCTCTAGTGTATTGCTGATAATGAACTTGAAGGTTATGAATGGTTTTTCAAACACATCGATCACATAAATGTTAAGGTATGTAATATATTTCATCGATCACATATATATGATCATGATAAAGGTTGTCTTTGTTCCTCTAAAAATTTTATTGTTAGCTCATCAGTAAAATTAATATGGATGAAATACTTGTTGTTAATATTCTTGATATTATATTAACCCGTTTTTTTTTTAATTTGTTGTACCAGCTTGATAGCTGGATATTTGTTACCACTGTCAATATTTTACCTTGCACATATCGAGATTCATCTGCCATCATGAAATATATTGGAATGGAGTATCAAGCAATTGATGCATGTCCTAATGATCATATTATAAATTATAAACAATATGAATTTGAAACATAATGCCCCAGATGTCATAGCAGTAGATATCAAACAAATCAAGTAACAAAAAAGGTGCATCGCAAGGTTCTTAGTTATATTCCCATTATTCCACACTCGCAACGACTGTTTAGGTGAAAAAACTTAGCAGAATTGATGGATTACCATGCACAAAATAGAAGTGAAGATGACATTCTTCGAATGCCTGCAGATGGTTCTGCATTTAGAGACATGGAGGAAAAATGGCCACATTTTAAAGAAGAACCTCGTAACGTTAGGCTTTCTTTGGAAGCGGGTGGTGTCAATCCCTTTGCAAAGATGAGATCTATTTACTCGGTGTGGCCTGTTTTTGTTATCAACAATAACATTCTTCCATGGATGTCAATAAAGAGGGAGCATATAATGTTGACAATGATTGTTCCAGGTATTTGTTTACAAAAATGTTATTTTAATGCAGTAACATCTCATTTGTCGTATTTGTTGCATAATGTCATATATTTATTTTCATTTACTCATATATATTATTTATCTATCTAAAATGGTTGTAATAATTATGTATTGTATATGTTCAAATCAATTAGGTAAGTACCAAGTTAAAGATATGAATGTATATATTGAGCCTCCTATTGATGAGATACTAAGGCTATGGAATGGCATCAGCATGTATGATGTCTCTAGACCAATAGGGCAAAGACAATTTCAATTCCATGCATGGACAATTCACGATTCTCCAGGGCTAACACTTTTTTGTGGTATGTAATTATAATGTGCACTTTAATAGTATTTAATTTTATGAAGTTAATATATCAGTCATGCATGTTTTTTAAATAATTCATTCATTATATATAATATATTATAATTGACATAGTTAATCCATCTCCTGCAGGTCTTCAAACAAAGGGAAAATTTCCATGTCTAGTTTGTGGTCCTAAGATGAAATCTCGTCGATCAAAAAGTTTAGAAAATGAGGTGTTTGATGAGTATTGGCACTTCTTCTCTAAGAATCATAGGTATTGAACTACTGAAAAACATCTTTTCAATGGGAAAGAAGAGACCGCATTAAAACCAAAAAGAATGACACCTCACCTATGTAAGTTGCAATATAATAGAAATCGTTAAGGTACAGATAAAATTGTCCATCTATGATCATCATATATGAAATGTTTTTTAATTGTATTTTTTTTATAATGTGTTTTGATAATTATTGTAATTGACAACAATTTTTGTAATTTCTTTAACTATGATTCATAATGGTCATGATCATGAAGGTGTTAATGGGCTTCCATGAGGAATGAAAAGTTATCCCAAACAATTCAGTAGGTTGCCCTACTATGAGCACCTACACATTGTTCATTTGTTTGATATAATGCATATCGGAAAGAATGTAGTTGAAACATTATGGAGAATATTGGATAGAAGGAGTGACAAAGAAAAAATTGTCAAAATTTGCAATGACATTCAAGAAGCCAATCATGCAATGAAATATGTAATTGAATTAAATAACGACGGAGACCACATTAATATAATCTCTCTTTCATGGTTATTGACGAAGCAACAAAGCAATGTTGTAAAAGAAGTCATACGAGAAATTAAATTTCCCACAAGATTTTGTTCGAATATAAATAATATCTTAACAAAGAAAGGTGATTTTGGGGGGGTAAAAACACATGATTGGCATATCTTCATTAAGGTAATTATTCTGGTTTATATATTGCTATATTTGTATACTGCATGTTATTGGTGTACTTTTTTGTGTGCTTTTGGAAAAAATAATGAAACAATTTTATTGTTACAATATGTTTTACCTCTATCTCTCCCAGACAACTTCGACAACAATGTCAAACAAGTTATATATGATCTTGGAAAATACATGAGCTAAGTAGCGATATTTTGCATGCATAAAGTTCTTGTTTAATTCGTTGTAGAACTTATATTTGACATTTGTTTTAGTAATTGTACTTATGTACTATATTGTTTATTTTCGTTAAATCTCGTGATTTGCTTGCATCACTTGTAGATGGTTGTCATCTAAAGAAATCCATAAAGAAGATAAAAAATATTGGAAGAGAGAAATTCTTCGTCTAATGTGTGAAATGCAAAAGTTTCTACCTTCGGCATTTTTCAATGCATAAGAACACTACCTCATACTCTAAGTTGAGGAGAATGAATTGTGTGGACCTATACACACAAGGTCAATGTGGATGGTTGAGAGGCACTTGAATTTTTTGAAGGCTTTGGTTAGACAAAGAGCATGTCTCGAGGGTTCTATGGTGGAGGGGTATATGGTATACCAGACCATGGTATATATTACTGAATATCTTCCAGGGTTAGCGTTTATTATCGATTTATATCGGTGCATTGGTGATCCAAACTCCATTAACAAATTCAAAGGGGAGTACCTGATGGGGAAAGGTAGATCGAGGAAGGTGAAAGGTAATTATTAGATGGTGTAGATTAATTATAATACATTTGACTGTTGGTTTTTATGTATATATCGTACATCTTAATTATTTCATTTTTAATCTTCAATATGCATAAATTATAAAGGTATACAATGTTAAGTAATTATACATTTGTGAAATATTGTAATTTTATTCTCATGCAACTGGTCGAGAGTGGGATGCACTACATTTATATGTCACAAACAATATTGATTGGATGAAGGTATGGATTGAACGATGTAAACAATCTGGCCAAGGATTATCATGGGAAGGTGTGGCTTCATTGGTTAAAGCAACACATCACAATGGAGATACCAATCTTACACAAAGGGAAATGGATTTAGTATATGGTTTAAAAGATAAACATGCAAGCATATTAATAAGCCACACTATTTAATTATTTTCAATTATATTGATGTACACATTGATTTTTTTTTCTTTGTACTTTCCACACATAAAATATTTACTTAATTATCAATTGATGATGTCATTTTTACATGTTTTGCATATTGCAGGTAAAACACCATAAGGTTATGTGGTGCAACGGTCATAAATTTCGCATAAAAAAGTCGAATGAAACGAAGAAAACATCTGATTATGGGATACATGCAGTCTTTGAGGTGATGTTTGTTTCCTCTAAAAGTGACAGACATCCGTAATTGTCATAAAATCAATATTATGGGTATTTGGAAGATATTATTGAGTGTGACTTTAAATCCTTAAAATCAGTTCTATTCGTTGTCAAATGGTATAAGCTACGATTGAATCAACATGATCATGATAGAACTGTTATTGAACATGCTAATGGTTTTACCATGGTCAATACAAGGTCGCTTGAGCCAAGACCATAGCCCTATGTTCTTCCAAGTAAATGTGAACATGTATTTTACTCAGAGGTTCTAGGTAGAGGGAGTTGGTCATTTGTTATTAGACATGATCCAAGAGGAAGGTTGGTAGAGTATAATGTAGAGGAAGATCAAGAGGGTATTGAAGAAGAAGATGATGTAGAGGATCAACATGAATTAGATGATCATGTTCCAGAGGAAGATGTTGAAGAATTAGTTGAACCAGATGATGTAGGAGACAATGTTCATGAAGATGATATCGACGATGACTTCACTACAAGGAAAATACCTTTTAGTGGAGGTTATAGTGTTACAAAATTGACAAAAATTGTCAAAAAAACCTCCACTACAACATCTGTTATTGATAGTTGATGCTTTTGTGGATACCATAACAAAAGTTTATTATAAATAAAAAAATTGGGTGGCCGGAGGTGTTGGAAGATGTTTACAAATCAGTGTGTTTGTATAAGGCACAAGCACCGGTGTGTACATACACATACAACATCGGTGTTATACACTTAACTTCAAGTACTGGGGACGTAAAATATGAAAGCACCGGGGCAGTAAAATATTTAAGCACCGGGGCGTTTTTCGTATAAGCACCGGGGTATTAACATCAAAACACACCGGGAGAGTTAAAAATAATTAAGCATCGGGGCTTTCTGCATATAACGCATCGATGCGTTATTAATAAGAAGACACCGATGCTGTATAAAATAATATGCACTGGTGCATTACATGGAACAACATTCGGGTGCATTAAAAATAGAAAGCACCGATGCTTTTCAGTAACAAACAAGCTCTGGTGCTTATCAATAACACTATAGCGTCGATGCGTATCAAAAACACATATGCACTGGTGCTTCGTATAAGATTAATGCACTGATGACCAAATTTTTAATATAATTTTGTGGTATTAAATTAATATTGAAACCAATGCTAATTGATTACATAAAAACATCGGTGCAAATTTCATATGAAATGCACCAGTGAGTTTTAATATTAAACGCGTCAATGAGATTAATAATTATAATAAACCGAGAAACATCGACCTGTGATAGTGCAATTATTGTTATTTTTTCATTCCATTATTTATCAAAAAAATTACATTTATCTTATATTTTGATTAGTGAATTTAGATATGATGTTTGGATTCATTTGTCATATCATCAGATTTTGCATCTCTTCATTATAACATTTAGTCATCCATATATTTAATCGACGATGTAACATTTCACAACGACATTGGACAACACAATAGAATAAATTAAAAAATATTTTATTATATGAATAAGAGCGTCTTTGTCATACAAAATGGGACACTTATCAGTAATCCTTTGTCTTTCAATTGAGACACTATGTTAATTACATTAAACAAAAATGTATGATTTTTAGAGACAATTATTTCAAAAAAATACAATTGCAGCTTGCATTGATATCCAAATATATTGGTCATCATTCTTCACTGGAACTGTTGTTAGTGCTCGAGCTACTTCCATGCCTTGGGGTTATTTTGCTAAATGTTTGGTTGATTGTCTCGATTGTTTTGTTCTTCTTGAAGTTCCATCGACAAACATAAAAATAAATTGTAATGACTCTATCTACATTGGTGAGAATAATGAAAATTGAAATAAATAATATACATGAATGTAAATTGAAAAGTGATGTACCTCCAAAGCAAGAAGTGACTCATGAATCATACACATATGTTCAAAATAAAATCTCATACCTTGTTTCAAGAATTCTTCTGTTGGCTCAATTCCATACTTTGTTTCCTGCAAGTTTTATACCCCATAGTAAATCATAGATTTAATATAAAATATTATTTTTGTTTCAATAATTATAAAATGATGGAAGTAAAACAACATAGATTATACTTACAAAATCGATAATTAATTTTGGATATTGTTGGCCCTTGGTTATGGAAGTAAGAGAAGATCAAGGAAGAAAAGGCAAAATGCGAACTGTGCGGAAGACACAGTAACTGTCGCTGGGTCGAAGTGAGCAAAAGAGCAGAAAAGGTGGAGCGAAGTAAGAGAAAGAAAATTGTTGGACGAGCAAATCAAGGATGACAGATCAACAAGGAAGATGGATCGTGGACAACTCAACAAGCGGAAAAAGCCATCGTTGGATGCTTTGGAGCACTGCGCGAGAAGGAAGGAAAGACAGGCCGACGAAGCCCTGAAAATGCAGGTCAAGTTGACCTAGGGTTTTAGACACCTAAGGTTTTGGTATCTAGGGTTTTGACACCTAGGTCTCGGCCTAAGGTTGTCGATGAGTGATTGTAATGTATTTATAGAGGTCCAAAGGACCAGGGACAAGTAGTTGGTATTGTTGTTCTAGTTTTGGTATTTTCATGGGCGATTATTGTTGTGAGAGAGAGAAGTGCTAAGTGTAAGAGCCTTCTGGTATTGTAAGATCTTCAGCTGGGTTCGAAGATCAACCTTGCAGCTGGGTGTGTAGGGAGTGGAGAGAAAGAGAGAAGAAGAAGAAGATCTGCTAGCTAAGAGCACATACAAGAACTGTGTGCTTCATCTTAATATATTATAAAGCACAGTTCTGTGGATGTAGCCCTAGAGAGAGGGTGAACCACATACATCTTGTGTTGTGTGTGATTGATGCTTTGTTCTTTTCCCTTTGATATATTGTTATTGCATTGCTATGTTAGATCTGATAGATAGTTGTGCGGAGTAGAGCTAAGCTGGTAAACGATATATAAATGTCGTGTTGTTCTTGTATCTGATTCACTTGACATTCCCCTTGGTTGTAGACACCTTTGTCCTACAACCCCCCCATAGCTGCTTCAGGTGAGACTGCATCTGCCTCGCAGGTGTTGCCGAAATGACCAATAGTTAGGGCTTGTTGGTGCGCTCTTGGAGTTGAACCCTAGGTCTTCCCCTGTGCCAACAAATGGTTCCGTTGTCAGGACAAGAATCTTCTTGAGGGAATGTCAAGGTGGTTTCCATCGAAGACAAAAACTCAGAAGTGGATAGAAGATCAAGAAAAGGACTTTGCTGAAGCCCAGGACAAGAACCCTAATCTTAGTATAGAGGATTGGTTGGAGAGATATATCTTTACTGATATACACAAGTTTTTCTTTGGAGGAATCAATCAGGAGCTATATGAGTGGTTAGCTAGGTTAGCAGATACCCAGTTTGAGATCATATCTAGACCTCATGTGGTTTGGATGTCGGCGCTGATCAAGAAGGTTAAGAGAGTTGATAACGCCATATCACGAGTAGTAGATCACTCGTTTGATAGCACCATTGGAGGGTACATCACTGAGTTTGTTGTTGACAGAGTAGAGTCATATAGCCAAGCCGAGAGGTATTTCTTTAAGGGACCTCGAGGAATTTTTTTACACTTTCTAAAGTTGAGAATCAAGATGCTATTGCATGAGAAGAACATATTGAAGATACAATAGTTGGTTGGATTTAGAAAGGCTAATGTTCAAGAACTCGGACAACGACAACGACACAAATATCAGACATACACGCAGTGGAAGGATATTCAAAGAAGTTCCTTTGGTGAACTTGTTTGAGCGAGATAAAGAACCTCTTCTGCAGGAAGAAGGATTCTATAGTGGGGAAGAGGAAGAGCTATTGAGTGAAGAACATATAGGATCTATTGGACTGAGAGAAGGAAAGACTGAAGAACCTCGTCGGGAAGAACCAAAAACTTCAGGAACTGCACAAATTATTGAAGTAAGTACTATTACTCCTCCTGTTATTTCAACAACACTAAGCAATCAGAATAGTCAGAGTCACCAGAGTCCTCAGAGTACTATTGCTAGTAGTTCAACATATACTCAGACAATAAACCTAGGAAGCTCTATGGCAGATGAGATGAGGCTCCTTATCTTTAGGGGAGATGGATCTGAAGATCCTGATCAACATTGGTTCCTATGTGAAGCCGTATGGAATATTAAGAATGTCACCGACGAAGTTGTTAAAAGAGCTCAGTTCAGTACTACCCTCACTGAGATGGTACATGAAGCTTGTCCAAGGACTTACACAACCTAAGACGCTGAATGAGATCAAGAATGCGTTGATTACAGAGTTCAAGAAACCCAAATCAGAGTCACAATGTATTACAGAGATGAAAGAGATCAAGCATAAGGTAGTTGAACCTGTTTGGGAGTTCGATCAAAGGTTCAAGACCTTAACAGGTCAATTGACCTTTCAGATCCCAAATGAGCAGAACACGGAATGGTTCATCGCTGCTCTCTTACCACACATCAGAGTTCCTCTGATGCAACATAAGATTTCTTCGCAGGCTGAGGCGTTGGAGATCGCCATGAAGCTAGAATCAACCCCTATGGGAGAATCCATCTTAGGTATGAGTCAAATCTTGTGTCAACTAACTAGTTTGTCTCTGCAGGTCGAAGATATGAAGAAAGACAAGGGAAAAGATAAAAGAGAATACATCTGGTGTGTCAGATGCAGATTAGAAGGCCATAATAAGGAACAATGTCCCCTATTCCATGAATACTTGGCCTTTGGAGCTTCAAGCCCCTTGAAACAAGTTACCCTACCTTGGTGCGAGGTATGCAGAAATAGACATCACCCTGGTGAGTGCTACTACATGAAAAAATATGTTCAGACACCCACAAATTTGTTTTGCACGTTCTGTAAGTCCGTGGGACATGATGATAGAGATTATAGGGCTTACAATCTCATGCATGAAAGGTCGAGGGATATATACAAGATTCAAGGTGAAGTACAACAAGAAGGAAACACTACGCAGTATAATTCACCAGGAAGAGGGAACTTCAACCCTCGTGGTGGATTCAGAGGAAGATGACGATGAGGAGGTATGGGTCGAGGTTGAGGACAGATTATCTTTTACAACTGTGCGCAACCAAGACACTTAGCAAGGGTCTTTCAGAACCCTTGTACTACTTGCAGCTACTGCAGTTCATTCAAACATGTTATAGAGGATTGTAATGTGTTGTTAGCCAAGCTTCAGGAGAGACGAGGACCTCAACAGAACCCGCAAGTGCAACTGATATACGTTGAACCTCGCGGAGAGGACCCTAGAGTCGTTGTCATCACTAGAGGAGGCACTGTTACAGGAGAAGACAGAATGACCCCAGGGAAGACTATAGAAGAACCAGGAATCAGGAAAGCTGCAGAGAAGACCAAAACTTTTGATGCAAAGAAAGAAAGGCAAATATTTGAGGAGGCAAGAAAAGAATTCAGGGGAGACCAAAGTTCTTCATCAAAGACTCAACCAGAAGTAAGGGAATATGGAATGCCTCTGGAATTCGATCAGTCTGCTTTGCCAAAAGAAAGAAAAGAGGTAAGCAATCTCATGGATTTTTTATACACTTGCATTAAGTTGATTCAAGATGAAGGCGATGTCCAAGAGCTACAAAATTTAATTAGACAATATGAGCTAGGAAAGATAGACCCCTTACTGAATAGGGAAGTACACCAAGTCTCTAAAAGGAGAAGGACAAATAAGGAATTATACTTGAATGCTCAAATTGGAGAGTATGATATAGACTATGTGGTCGTTGACTTAGGGTCAGAGGTCAATGTCATGACGAAGCAGACCTGGGCACTGATGGGAAAACCTAAGTTGATTTATTCCCCCATCAGGCTCAGGATGGCTAATCAACAAGCTGTCAGCCCCTTTGGACGTTTGGAACATGTCCCTCTGGACATCGACGGAGTAAGAACGTTTGAAGACTTTGAGGTAATTGAGATAGTTGATGACAATTGTCCTTACCCTGCTCTGTTAGGAATTGATTGGGATTTCAATAATTCCACTGTGGTTGATTTAAAGAAAAGAAAAATGATGTTTGAAGGAGATGGCCTTAGGGTCATTGCACCTTTAGATCTTGATGAAGGTCAACGATACATTGAGCCCATCAGAGAAGAAGACCGCGCATATGCACTGGAAAACATATATAAACTAACAACCAGACAATGGGATTACATTAATCCCATGACCGATGGAAACCTAAGCTGGCGAAGTGACAATGCATGTTCATCAGATTCAGAGGAAGCACTGGAGAACTGGAAGAACAAAATGTATGAAGTATCTACAAGGTGATGTGCTAGATTAACTAGAGAAGTATGCTAGATCGACACAGCAGTAAGTAACTTACCACCATTGATGGTCTGAATCCTTTAGAAACCTTCTTGTCGGACTTTGAAGAAAGTGTACCAACACAACAACGACTATTGGCAATGGATGAGGCTTTGAAAGAAACACCAGCAAGATGGTGGCGGACACACAAAAACAACATTACAGACTGGGTACAATGTTGTACTTTGATGACAAAGTGGTTCTCAGCACAAGTAGAAGGCTGGGAAGTTAGGTATACAGGTCGAAGCTGTCCGAAGGACCATGTGCGAAGTTGCAAGGAAGCCTGGAGCAACATTCCTCAAGCACAGTGGGTGCACAAATTCATTAACACGCTGGACACCACACCTATCAACTGGTACCTGCAAGCAAAACTGCGCCTCATCACTGCAAATTGGGAAGGTATGACTCAGAATTTTGTAACTACCTTCTTATTTGAAAGTCAATATCCTTTAGTAGATCAAGTGTTACAGCTTGTAAGACAGAAAGTATTCAAGGAGGCATCTAGTCTCCCCTTAGAACAAGAAGAGGACGAATGGACTATGCCTCTCCAGAAACTGCAAGGCTGTTACAACATCAATGATGATGAAGACAATGATCCTAGGAAGGTGAAAATCGCAGAAACAGAAGGCCAGAGAGATGTGGAAGGACCAGGAGTTGAGCTACCATTTATTGGACAGCGGATCAAGATCAAGAAATTCAATATAGGAAAAGAGGAGACACCTAAGTTTGCAAATGTCGAAGATTATTGGAATGCTGCTACTATTGAAAAGATTATAGAGTTACTGCATGAATATCAAGACTTGTTTCCGACCAAGTTCACTGATATGAAGGGCATTAAAGGACCTATGAGAGAGATGAGGATCCCTTTGAAACTAGATGCAAGACCATTCAAACAAAGACCTTACAAGTTGTACCCTAAATATAAGGAAAAAGTGAAGATTGAGCTTGACAGAATGTTAGAAGTTGGAATCATAGAACTTGTTGAAGAGTCAGAGTGGATTAGCCCCATGGTGGTACAAGACAAGAAGACATGAGAGATCAGGATATGTGTGGATCTCAGGAAGCTAAATGATGCATGTTTGCATGACCCATTCCCTACCCCATTTACTGTTGAAGTGTTGGATAATGTAGGAGGCCAAGAGGTATATTCTTTTACAGATGGATTTTCAGGATACCATTAGATACAGATTGCCAAGGAAGATCGCCATAAAACCACATTTGCAACAGAATGGGGATCATATCGGTATACAATGATGTCGTTTGGATTGAAGAATGCCCCAACCATCTTTTCTAGGGTGGTGGTCGAAGCATTCAAAGAGTTTTTACATAAATTTCTAGAAGCATACTTTGATGATTGGATTGTTTTAGTTTATTGAAGAATCATATTGAATGTCTAAGGCTAATGTTGGACAAGTGAAAGCAATGTCAGATTGCTTTAAACCTGAAGAAGTGCATCTTCTTCTCACCCTTTGGAGTGTTGTTAGGTCATATCATATGCAAGCACGGATTGTTGGTAGATCCATCTAAAATTGCCATTATAGTTGATCTACCCCCTCCTACTTTAGTCAAACAGATGCGCACTGTGCTGGGACATACTGGATATTACATGAAGTTCATTAAAGGCTACGCACATATTACAACACCCATGGAGAAAATTCTGAAGAAGGACTGCCAATTTCACTGGACAGAAGAATGCCAACAGAACTTTGACATGCTGAAACAGAAAATGGTTACTGTGCCTATTCTGGTTTTTCTAGACTCGAGAAAGGAATTCCACGTACATGTTGATGCATCTTCTATTTCGTTAGGAGCTGTGTTAGCACAACCGGGAACATGAGACATCGACCACCCATTAGCCTTTGCTAGCAAGAAGCTATCAACAACTGAGATCAATTACACCACCACTCAAAGAGAAGGGTTAGCCATGGTGTATGCGCTACAAAAGTTCCTCCACTACTTGTTGGGAAGACACTTTAAAATGTTTACCGATCACTCCGTGCTGAAATACTTAGTCAACAAGCCAGTGTTGGGGGGAATATTATGCAGATGGCTTCCGTTGTTCCAAGAATATGATTTTGAAATTGTGGTGAAGCCAGGAAGAATGAACAAAGGTCCTGACCACTTGTCGAGGTTGGAACATGGAGAAGAGCCTACTAGTTTGGAGGACACACTAACGGATGCACAACTACTAGCCATTAGAAAGAGTGATGATCACTTCGTAGAGATAGTCCAGTTCCTGTCAACATGAATGACACCTAGTGAGTATACAATTCCCTAGAAGAAACAACTAGTAGTGTGCGCTGCAGACTCTTCACTTATAGCGGGACAACTATACAAGATGGGACCTGATGAGATATCGAGAAGATGTGTAATGGAGGCAGAGCGACCGTTGATCCTTGTAGAATCTCACGAAGGCATCGTAGGAGGACACTACGCAGGGAAAGAAACTGCGTATAAGGTTCTTAGAGCTGGCCTTTGGTGGCCTACCTTACATAGAGATGCTAAGGACTATTACAGAGCCTGTGATGTATGCCAAAGAGTTGGGAAACCGTCCAGAAGAGATGAAATGTCGTTAGCACCACAACTGACTCTACAAACATTTGAGAAATGGGCCATTGATTTTGTGAGACCTATAAACCCACCAGGAAAGTGCACAGGAGCAAGGTACATAATCACTGCGATAGAGTACTTTCCCAAATGGGCCGAAGCAAGAGCAGTTAAGGACTGTAGTGCAACTACAGCTACGTGCTTCATATTTGATGACATCATAGCTAGGTTTGGATTCCCAAAGATCCTTATGAGTGATCAAGGCACACATTTCATCAATAAGACCATTGAATCCTTGACTGAGGAATTTGCAGTACATCACCAGAAGAGCACACCGTACCATCCACAAGAGAATGGGATAGTTGAAGCATTCAACAAGATCTTGGAGACAACGCTGACGAATATTTGCAGTGTGAACATGGATGATTGGGATTTAAGAGTACTAGCAGTACTATGGGCCTATCGAACCACTTTCAAGAAGCTAACAATGCAGACCCCTTTTAAGTTGGTTTATGGTCTCAAAGCCATTATCCCAATGGAATATTTGGTACCAAGCCTAAGAATTGTTGCCTTTACAGGTATGGATGACGCTAGCGCTATTCAAGAGAGGCTCGCGCAGTTGGTTGAACTAGGAAAAGATAGATTTATGGTAGGATTCCATCAACAAGTACAGAAGGAAAGAGAGAAGGCCTACCATGACAAACACATTAAGAAGAAGGGATTTAAGCAAGGTGATATGGTATTGGTATATGACAGTAAATTCATGAAGCATCCAGGAAAGTTTAGAACGCATTGGCTTGGGCCATACGAGGTTGCCTATGTTATAGAAGGAGGGGCTGTGTAGTTGAAGACTTTGAATGGAGAATGGAAGGAAGGTTTGGTGAACGAGAGCCAACTGAAGTTGTATTATGACAACTAGCTGCCTCGCAACTCTCAGTAAAAACATGCGGAAAAGGGTCTAGGTACCAGGTGTAGTTGAAACTGGGTACCAGACACAGAAAAGATAGTTTGCACAAGGGAGGAAGGGAGGACTAGAGTTGGAAGCACAGGCTGCCCTGCGCAGTCTGAAGATGAAGCAAAGCAGAAGGATCAGATATGAAGTGCCTTGGGATGAGTCACAGGTGAGTGTTGGGGGCCTATTGGCCCTTGGTTATGGAAGTAAGCGAAGATCAAGGAAGAAAAGGAAAAATGCTAACTGCGCGGAAGACACAGTAACTGTCATTGTGATCCAGGGGATCAAATTTTGCTCAAAATTCAAAGTGCTCGAAATCGTTTCAAATCAAATAGGTGCGTAGGCCTCGTCGTCATGAACCCAATGCAACTCAAACGGGTTCAAATAGACGTCGGATGAGTGAGATATCGCGTTATGTTCAAATTGTCAAACAGGAAAAAAAATTTGCTGACTATACAGTCCATATAGTTGCTGACGTGGCAGGGCCGTATGTTGACGTGGAAGGTCCATACGATAACGTGGCCCAGACATGAGCTGCCACATGGCACCATTTTTGGTTTGGTTGTTAAAATTATATGGAGTCCGTGGGGGTCGAACCTCTGACCTCCTGCCTTGGTGGAGCGCCTTCGCATGGTGTGGGTTACCAATAGCCCACACTATGTTTCTTGTTATATATATGGTTTCAATTATATTTAAATTTGAATTATATTATGGTTTGGGCACGGACCGAGCTGGGGCTAAGCCCCAGCCTCCATTCACATGCGGATCACCATAAGACCACACCGCGCACACATTCAAAGCCCCGCGCGCCTGGACACTTGGCGCTTAACCATACGACTTGGATCTAGCCCTTTTATGTGTGGAGGTGCGGTCACATGATCCATGCGTCCAATGACTTGCGGTTAGGGGGCTAGGTTCCCTAACCGTTCTACAGTTGCATGCGTGTTGCGGTTATGTGTTCGGTGCTAGGTTTAAGCACGGAAAAGCGCACAAAGGATAGGTTGGACACGCAGAGGTTCATTTTGGTGATCCAGAGACAACAAGTTTGAAGGGGAACTTCTAGGAAGCCTATCTTCTTCAATTTTTGTCCAAATCAGGTGCCAAAAAAGCCCAGCCAGGGGTTTTTGGACGTT
>SNQJ01S0054236.1:35003-45544 GCA_010110895.2 Picea sitchensis | reverse complement strand
TATTGCCTACTTTTTCTTTTTAACTTCATCCGTATTAAGCACACATATTAATTATTCAATTAAGCAATATATGATGAACACCAAATGTTATGAACACAAGACTTTATCGTGGAACCCAACAGGGAAAACCACCAACTCTTTTCTCATTAATAAAATGTTCTTTTACAAAACTATTTTCAAGCTACAACTTGATGGAGAGACATTCCCCAAGTTTCTTCAGCTACAACTAAATGGATGCTGCCACATCCCATTTTCCAGCTACAACTGGAAGGATGCACCCACACCCTCATACACCAGCACCAACTGGTAGGAGGCTTCGACCCCCTTTTTAGTAAGCTACAACTGACAAGGAAGCACCAGCACCCTATGTTCACCAACACCAACTGGTAGGAGGCTTCAATCCCCTGTTTAGTCAGCTACAACTGACAAGGAAGCACCGACTCCCTATGTTCACCAGCACCAACTGATAGGAGGCTTCGACCCCCTGTTTAGTCAGCTACAACTGACAAGGAAGCACCAACTCCCTTGCAGGCTCCAACCTGCCCTTGCACCACCCAACCACCCTTATTTTATAATGCAATACATTGTCTTTTGTACTTCACTGAATTTGACTCACGCAACCATTGTTGTAATATCTACTTGTTTTTTACAACCTTTGCTTGTATGGTCTTCTGTATCAAGTACGGGATTGCATAACTTCTTCTATGTCTTCTTCTGTTCTTGATCTTCAATAAGACATTGACAAGCACCTTTAGAATGAACAATTCTTCATCTTGGACTCTGCTTTTGTTTTTTATCTTCTAATCTCAACCACAGAGACACAATCTTCTCACCACTTTTTCTCGTTTATATATTCTTCAAACTGGTGTGAAATTTAAAACATCGTGTCCCTTTATTTGAACCACTGTACCTTTTCATTTAAAATGATAATCTAAACTTTAATTAATATCATTTTTCCTTTTTATTCATTATTCATGTTTTTCATGATTTAACTCTCTTTTAATCATGACTGTGTATCGGTTCATTTTTGTCATAAATTGATCATAGTCATGGATCAATTTAGTCCTTTATACTTGATCCCTAATCTTTGTTATATTCACAGAGACCAGATTCTGTGAAGGCGCTTCCTTCAAAAAATCACATATGACCATGCGTTACAGAACCACGGGCTAACCAAGTATAATGAGATATAATAAAACACTTATAGCATATGACCATCGACGGTGACCAAATGCTAAGCCTAAACGAGTGGTTGATCGCTTTACCAAATCAATGGTCACGATTCGATCTTCTGACGAGATGAACGATTGACGAGATTTCGACACTTCGACCTTCGGGTCTTCGTGACTTACAACATTACAAAACTCCCGATTACGATATCGCCGAAACAATCAGACGGTTCATGTTTGTATTTGGGAAGACAGATCAACGGTCAAATTTAACCTTACATTCATCCTTTCACTACTAAATCCGACGGCCAAGACTTAATCATTCATCGAGATGGATGGCTGTCGTAATTTCGTTACTTTTCCCTTCGGGTTTTCACGACTTCCAGCATGTCAAATCTTTGAAGCTGTCAATCTACTGACGCATGTCCCTTTCGGAATTTCGACGTTCGGGACTTCAGGATATTAGAGTATTTGCTTGCTATATAAAACTCCCAAAGTAAAAACTGCCAACGCAACGTAAACTTGCTGACATCATATGATGACTTGGCATGTGTGGAGCAACTTTCATGTGTCATTCAAATTCACGATATACACGTGCCTGAAATGTCGATTCATCTTGACACTTGTCATTCTTTGACTGTGCCACATGTCCTTGCTGACGTATACTGTTGGTGTGGTCTACTAACATGTCCTTCTCTCATCAACGATCCTCGTTCTCCCTTTGATCGACGACTGCGATCAAATCGTGAGTTCACATTTCGCGAATTCTCACGAATGGCTATTTGACTTCTTCACTCTTCGAGTCAGCGAAACAATGACCCTTGGCCACATGCCCTCCTTGACAACAGACGGTCACGATGATTTCAGAATGATCAACGGTCCATGATCATCTGTGATCCGATGACCCAGATTATGTCGTGACCTCACACCTCACGAGTTCCAACAACTCAGCCTTTGACTTTCCTGATTTGTGAGTCAGCGAAATTCCAATCGCTCACCACATGTCCTTTGGCTCCAATGGTCAGGATCATTTCACGACCTCGCATATCGTGAGTTCCCACAACACTCACGTTTGAATTTTCCATTTCTCGAGTCAACGAAATGATGATCTGCCGCTAGGTGTCCTCTGGATGAGACGACCCTGATTTGATTTGGACAATCTGACGCTTGAGATCTTCTTCAGACGATCTCACGATTGTGATTTACATCGGATGATCTGAAGGTCGATATCTATTCTACGATGCAACTCTTGTATCTATCCCATCCTTCCACTCGAACACGATCCGATGGTCATGATATTCCAACAGATCCGACGGTCACGATCTTTCAACGGTCCTCAAGCCCATGGTCACTTGCCTGACCGACGTATGTAATACTTAGATGATCAACACGGTCGATCTTTTGATCAGATGACTGCTGAGGTTTCTTTACCCTGATTGAACGGATGTTGAGGTTTCTTTACTCTGATCGAACGACTGCTGAGGCTATTCATTTGCTAACTCTCCTAAGCTTAGATCATAGGAACATTGTTGATCCTATCGTGATCAACAATAATCATGTTATTGCTTCTGTACTGCGTTTTCCCTTCTGAGCTTACACTATCAATCTCTGCACACTGTTTGACATCATCTGCTGACTAATATACTTGTTGACATCAATGACAATCTCATCTGTGGTAATTCATCATTAACAACAGATCATCTCATCGACTGTTGACATCAATGACAATATTTCCAACAATTATGCTCCTCCACAGTGTTCCTCCGTATCTCTCTCTTGTAAGTCTCTCCCCTACAAAATTTTGCAAATTAATGAAACAATGAATAAATTTTTATTATTTAAATGAATTTATGAAATTCGATTCCCACTCTTTTTTTATTTGTTTAAAAAAATCGTGTTTTTTTTTTTAACTTTTTCGGCACGACGATGTGTTTATGTAAGATGCACCGGTGCGACCATATTACATTACGCACCGGTGCGTCCATATTATTTGACACAACTGAGACATATAATTGTTTTTTATTAACAAAATCTAGAAACACAGTGTGGTTGATTTTTCAACGCACCGGTGCGTTTGTGGTTTATAAGTCACCACTATGCTTTTAAAGTTATTTGAACTTTTATTTGCACATAAATAATACATTCATCTCAAATTATCTTTAGGATGAATTCACATGACTTGCAATACTCCAATATACATTTTACGTTTTATGTCGCCTTATTCTTAAAAAATGGTTTCAAAACTATATTCAAATTCAGATTGTGGTATGGTCCTCAAAATTTATTTTAGATATGGACAAAAAAATTTGTTGTTAATTTTGCTGAAATGCAGGGAGGAAACCTTATTATATGATCAAATGGCCAATTCTTCAAATTCCATCCCATTCCATATTGCTCAAAGTCCATCACAGAGTTCTTCCTTTCCATCTCCAATAATTTTAACTTATTTTATTTATGTTTCGATTATCTCATTGATTTTTTTTTTTTTATCCATGTCAATATGAATAAAAATGTATCCAAATTTGCAGGATCCTGATTCAGAATTGAGTTCAGATGCAAAATATATTCCAGTACCGGTTCAAAAATGTCGGAAGGTCTTATCAGGAGCAACATACCGCAAGCAGTTGGTAGATGAAAATGGAAAACTGCTTTACCCTGCCAATTGTGGCATTCCATCTTCCAGCCGCAATCCTTGGTCGACGATGGTGATAATTGTTTGGTATAATATAATTTGAACAAACAAATTATTGCATTGAGCTTACTAATATCATCGATGTACTAAAGTTCAATATTTTTGAAATTAGGATTGTTCTTATGATGAGCGAGCTACCTACCATATTCCGTTGCACCCCAAAACAATGTCAACCCGAGAGAAGGCTGCAATGAGAGCACAACTCGAAGATGAAGCATACCAAGAATGGTTGAATCAACCACCTATTCAATTCCCACTACGTCCAGATTCACCAATTAGGAATGACTACAACAATACTAGTAGTTCTTCAGAAGTTGTCAATGGAGACAATAAAAAAGAGGTTGGTATGGATGATTACTTATGGGGCACGAATTCCATGGAGACAATGTTGTTAGATGCATTCCAGAATGATGAGCTAGGGGATGGTGCTCATATTAATGATACCATTTTCGAAAGCCTAAAATCTGCTTCCACCACCCCTCTCTTTAGACCTAGTGTCTGGTCAAAGTCTACCCATCTTGGGACAACAATGTTACTGTACAACATGAAAGCAAAGTTTGGCATGTCGAACCATGTTTCTCGACAATATTGAGGGAATTGACTAGAAAGTGCCTTATATTAATTTTGAGAAATCTTGTCACACAATCAACATTAGAAATGGTTGCTTTTATAAACATTAAATGACCCTGTACATTTCTATTGCTAACTAAATATAGGATATTCAAAGATAAGGTTCTTCCTAGTGATAATGTTTTGCCTGATAGTTGCGAAGAGGCAAAKAAATTGTTGAAAATGTTGGGTGTTGAGTATATATCATGTCATGCATGTCCGAATGATTGTATTCTATATATAAGAGAATATGCAGACAAAGAGAATATGGAGGCCGAGGGTACAAATCCCTCTCCCTCTCTCTGGSCTCGCACTCCCGAACCATATTGAACTGSTCCAGTCTCTGTTGTTTATCTTCCATGCGCTAGTGTCTCTACATAATTAACATATAAATTACATCAACATCATACATAAAAACATAACTTTTTTTCAGTAAATGAGAAATTTATTTCAAAATATGCAAACATAAATTTTGTCAAAAATAAAAATAAAAATCTATGGTGCGCCCGCAAAACAGTAACGCACCGCCCACGGTGCACACACATATCTTACACACCACATGAAAAGTGAAATTTATTTTAGCCGGTGCGTAGTAATTATCAAAGCACCTGGGTGCCCCATTGTGTACGCACCTGTGCATTATATATCACGAACGCATCGCTATAACACTATCTATTTTCCATGATGTGTCTAATATTATGTACGCACCGATGCGTTACATATAAATGACGCACCGGTCGAAAAAGTATCTATTTTAAATGATGTGTATAGTATTATGAACGTGCTAATGCATTCCATATAACCAATGCACCGTTGAGTGGAAACTATTTATTTTCACAGGTGCGTTCATAATAAACACACCGGTGTGTTAGTTATAAACAATGCACCGGTGCATTTATTCGGAACACACAAGTGAAAATAAATAGTTTCCATTTAATAGTGCGTATAGTTTTATGAACGCACCGATGTGTACATATGAAGGAAACATCGTTCAGTTGTAACTATTCTATGTTAAACAATGCATATATTTTTATGAACGCACCGATGCGTTCCCTATAACTAACACACCGTTGAAAACAAACTATTTATTTACACCGGTGTGTTCAAAATAAACACACCAGTGTGTTCGTTATCAGAAATGAATCGGTGCATTTATTCGACACCCACAGATGAAAATAAATAGCTTCCATTCAACGATGCATATAGTTTTATGAACACACCGGTGTGTACATACAAATGCCACACCGTTCAGTGGAAACTATGTATTTTGGACGGTGTGTCTGTTACTTTAGATTCACCGGTGCGTCATTGGTAAGTACTCACTGATGCATTCTGTAATACGACGCACCGTCGAAAACATACTATACATGATCAGCGCACCTTGTAAAATTTACAGGGCGCACCGTGCAGAATTTTTTTTTTGAAAAACAATGCAAATTTAACTCAATTTCAAAATTTAATCCGCTAAAAAGACAATGTACAAAGAAATAAAGAATTTACCCGAACATTTACTCGTCGAGGAGGCATCGTTGGGATGTAGTGAAAAAAATGAAATTTTCCCATCGTATGGAAAAATTGGAGTCCCATGAACCGAGCACCGAACGGAAACAATGCAAGCAATGAAATCACTGACGACAATGCACTTCAGTTGGGAAAAGGAGGCACTGGTGCTTGAGAGATTCTCTGCACTGGAAATGTAAACATGTTTTTTTACCGTCGATTTTTATTTATTTATTTAACCCTGTTTTGGCGCGCTTGCATTAAGCGTGCTAGTGTGCACAACTGCAGATAGCGCACCATTACTTTTTTAAAAACATTATGACGGTGCACCATATGGAGCGCACTGGTGCACCCTCATGACAAATGCACATCATTCTATTTAAAAAAAAACCCGCAGACTGTGCAACTATTTGTTGCGCACTGGTGCGCCCATTGCGTGCGCATCGGGCCCGCGATCTTTTTTATCGCCAGCTTTTATTTAAACCATGTTCTGATGCACACATGTTAAGTGCACCGGTGCTAACTGTTGTAGATAGCACATCGTTTCTTTTTAAAAACATGTGGTGATGCCTCATATGGAACGCATTGGTACACCACTAGGAAAAAGTCGCACCGTTATGCATTTAAAAAAACCCGCAGACTATGGAGCTGTTTGTTGCGCACTAGTGCTGCAAGGGGACAACGATGCACTGGTATGCATTTTGGAAGAAAAATACAAGACGACGAACCTGTTTGTTGCGCACTGGTGCTTTCGATTTGCTTTTATATGATGCACACCATTGTTTTATTTGTTTTTTAAATAACTCTGAAATGATGCACCATTGTCTATTAACACCGGTGCGTTTATATATGGTGGCGCACTAGTGTGGTATAATCTTATAAATTCACAGTTAAAATAACATCCACTAAAACATCCGGCCGTGCACCTCTGCTAGTGACCTCCACTATAAATGGATTTTTGGGCGATTTTATAGGGGCTTCCGCAAAAACCTTTGCTATAGGGTCTTTCCTTGTAGTGCTTTATTGAAACTGACATCGACAATGACGGTGATGATATGGTCAATCATTACAATGTTGAATCTGGATCAGATGATATAGATGTGGACTTAGATGGAGAAGATGATCAATTACATTGAAGTGTATGATGTATGCCTTAATATATATATATATAGATTTAATATTGATAGAATTATTGACTTGTATTGGTATAATGTATAAATTAGTGTTCAAGTTTAATTATGTCATTTTCTAGTATGTCAGTATATGTTGTAGGAGACGTTTCTTAATTATGACAAAAAAACACATTCATTTATTTTCTAGTACATATATTTTGTCGGGTTTTGCGGAATTGAGAATGACATGAGGGGGGGAGGGGGGACAAATGAGCTTCCACCTTCATGTGGTTGTCCCCGTTCAGTAGAGAATATTAAACAATTCTCAAAACTATGAGAAGCTCGGCAAGGTTAATGCACAACTATGCTTATTTCACCTAGTTTGTTATTATATAATATTTAACAACTCAAAAATAAGGCATGCCTACTCATGTACTTGAAACTGACGCATATACATGACATGTGAATGGGGCCAATGCTGAAATTTTTTCAATTTGTGCTTGTATGGACTGAAGTTTTACATGGTTAGACTAGACACATGCATTGATGGTATGGGAGGGTTTCCAGACTCAAACATGATTCACACAAACAATTTGAAAATCAAACAACAAGCCTATAGAATAATTAATGTGAATGGGGCCAATGTTGAATTTGTTTTCAATTTGTTCTTGTATGGACTGAAATTTCATGACATGTTAGGAAAACACACATGTATGGACGATATGGGAGGGTTTCCAGATTCAAACATGACTCAAACAAACAATTCGACAATCAAATATTCATTGGTTATTCTATCAAAACCCAAAAATAAGGCACACCTACTCATGTACTTGACCTTGCTTATAAGTGACATGTGAATGGGGCCAACGTTGATTTTTTTTCAATTTGTGCTTGTATGGACTGAAATTTTACATGGTTAGACTAGACGCATGCAATGACAGTATGGGAGGGTTTCTAGACTCAAACATGACTCACACAAACAATTTCACATTCAAACAACAAGCTTATAGAATAATTAACGTGAAGGACGACAAGGCCAATTTTTTGGGTAGCATCGCCTGCTCATGTACTTGAAAACAACACATATAAATGACATGTGAATGGGGCCAACATTGAATTTTTTTCAATTTGTGCTTGTATGGACCAAAATTTGACATGGTTAGACTAGACACGTGCATTGACAGTATGGGAGGGTTTTCGGACTTAGACACGACTCACATAAACAATTTGACAATCAAACAACAAGCCTATAGAATACTTAATGTGAATGGGGCCAATGTTGAATTTTTCTTCAATTTGTGCTTGTATGAACTGAAATTTCATGACATGTTAGGAAAAAACACATGCATTGACAATATGGGAGGGTTTCTAGACTCAAACAAGACTCAAACAAACAATTCGACAATCGAATATTCGTTGGTTATTCTATCAAAACCCAAAAATAAGGCGCGTCTGCTCATGTACTTGACCATGCTTATAAGTGACATGTGAATGGGGCCAACGTTGAAATTTTTTCAATTTGTGCTTGTATGGACTGAAATTTAACATGGTTAGAATAAACACATGCAATGACAATATGGGAGGGTTTCCAGGCTCAAACATGACTCACACAAACAATTTCACAATCAAACAACAAGCCTATAGAATAATTAATGTGAAGGATGACATGGCCAATTTTTTGGGTGGCATCGCCTGCTCGTGTACTTGAAACCAATACATATAAATGACATGTGAATGGGGCCAATGTTGAAAATTTTCAATTTGTGCTTGTATGGACTAAAATTGACATGGTTAGACTAGACACATGCATTGACGGCATGGGAGAGTTTTTAGACTCAAACGTGACTTGCACAAACAATTTGACAATAAAATAACAAGCCTATAAAATAATTAATGTGAATGGGGCCAATGTTGATTTTTTTTAATTTGTGCTTGTATGGACTGAAATTTCATGACATGTTAGGACAACACACATGCATTGACAGTATGAGAGGGTTTCCAGACTCAAACATGACTCAAACAAACAATTCAATAATCAAATATTCGTTGGTTATTCTATCAAAACCCAAAAATAAGGTGCGCCTGCTCATGTACTTGACCCTGCTTATAAGTGACATGTGAATGGGGCCAACGTTGAAATTTTTTCAATTTGTGCTTCTATGGACTAAAATTTGACATGGTTAGACTAGATGCATGCAATGACAGTATGGGAGGGTTTCCAGAATCAAACACCCCCCAAGGTTTCGAGGGTCTTATAATTGTGCGCCAACACCCCCCAATATATGGTACCAATACCTTCTCTTCCACCTCAAATAGATACACAAGCAATGTAGAAGCCAACCAATCCATTATTGCCATACACATTTTTTCTATTTGGTGATTACATACACAACATGACTAGAATGCTAGACATAAGCCCAAAATTATTAATATTATGTATACAAATGCCCAAGGTTATTAGATTCATAAGCATTATATTTTAGCCATATGCCCAGGGGTTATTAGAATTGTATGAATAATGATGTCGTAAATTTTGTAGAAGCATTAAATCTATACACACATGTTTAGATGTAAAAATGTGTTTAGATGCATGTAGAGTATTTTTTGGAAATATGCACACATAGAGTGATATCATAATTGGCATGCATGCACCCATGATATGAATGTTGTGTTTCCCCTGCTAAGAATGAAAAAACTCTTGAAAATTGTACATTTTTGGGTATTTTGATTGTGGATGAGCGTGATATATTAGTTGAGTATTAGTTTTGAAACATGTGTGTGACACATTGGTTAATTAGTGTTATATCTAGACTGGTTGTTAAGTCACTACCAATCTTGGCGCCTGTAATTTAACATGCATGTTTTGTATTTCTTTTAAATGTGTCTTTAGTAAGCCAAGTGATACATTGGCATCAAGTTATTATTGGATTTAGAAGGAATATGAAGTAAAAATGCATGAATTATGGTAATGCGTACAAAGATACCCCTATATCATGTCTTTTATGGTTCTAGGAATGATGGGATCACATTGAAGCTAATAATTAGTTGTTTAGTGATGGTGTATGGTGCCATTGTTTGATCTTCTTACCATTAGAGAGCCCCCAATTTCCTTCCTATTTCATATCACCCATTTCCTTTAAATGCACATGTTGGATAATATATGCTACTTTGATAATTGTCATGTAGCTTGCATGAAGATGAGTATGCACGATTGATAAGAATATGTTGTTTTACCAAGATGCATTTGCATCATTAATATTCTCAAAATGCATTGGTCATATGGAAATATTTAGATCATGCTATCCTTACCAACTAGTTAAGGAAAATATGCTTACTTACATTGTTGATGTTATGTGGGCTTAGATCCCCATACATAATAAAAATGTGGTATATCTTGATAGTGTTTCACTAGTTAATTGTATTTAATTGGTTTCCTTCTCGATTAGTTGTTATGTTATT